>SNQJ01S0045011.1:0-21239 GCA_010110895.2 Picea sitchensis
CTATTGATGAAATCAAAGCACAATGAAGAAAGGGGACTATGAGTCCCTTCTTCCTCCAAAGGAAGGCTCTTGGACCCTCACAAACTTTCTCTCCTTACAATAAGAAAAATAAAAACAGTGATGAAAGAACTCCTTTGAAAATCCACTCAATGGAGAGGTGGATTGCTCAATGAAATGGTGCCAATGTGATCTTGTCAAGGATTGAGTCCTTAAACAAATTAGGCAGCATAACATTACATGAAATTCCTTGAGAAAATGAGGTGCATTCATGGATTTTTATAGCATTGCATTGGGTTATTGTGTAACTCCTTTGTAGTTTGAAAAGAGGCTCTTTAGGGCATTATTAGGTCTTTGACCAGCCCACCATTCGGATTCAGCTCAGATTTGAGGGTCAAATCGGCTTGGGAGTTGATCCATAAGTGGTTGGGAGGCCGACCATTTCAATAAATGCATCGTTTAGCAGGTGCGCGGCTTTTTGAGCTATCAGTCGCGCATCGTGCACCTGTGCGCGCTACTCACGTTCCTGTTACGCGCATGCGCGTGCGCGCCCAATGTCTGCCAGGCGCCCTTCAATTTTTTGCTAATTTGTATAGTTTTTTGCCCTTTTTGAATGTTGTGTGATTAATTCATTGGCCATGAATGACTTCATTACTGTGTGATGATGCTGAGTTCTTGTAACCATGTGCTGACGAAATTTCAGTGATAACATGGGGTATATTTGATTATTTTTTTGTCTTTTTCAATAATTTTGGAAAAAGAATAAAAGAATGTTACGTTACAAAGGAGGAATGAGTGTCACAAACATACAAGTTCAAGGCGCAAGGACAAGACTGATGTTCAAAGAAAGGACACTCGGGAAAAATCCCTCCTGGGACCAAAGCTGTCAAGACGCAGAGGCAAAGTGCTACAGGGCTTGCGTATAAGGCATGTTTCTGATGGTTCAGTTGAGAGAAACATGGAGCCGGCATTAGACCAAAGACGCAGGTATGCAAACATGGTTAACAAAACACACAATGGTAACATCCTTTGATGTAATTTTAACGAGCCCATAGAAGGTAAGATCGACGGTTTTTCATATTTAGAGAGTCTGAAAAACGTAAAAGGAGACTCCACTGGGGTACCTTTTTCGAAGGTAGTCTAGTCAGTTTGAAAAAGGGGCAAATTAGCACCGAAATGACATCTATTCAAAACCAGTTTAACGAGTGTGATAAAGACAAGATCACTCGACCATTTTTTCTTTTTTAAGGAGTCTGAAAAAAGCTTAACTATGGACTCCGTCAGGGATGTTCTTCTGGACCATTTTAACGAGTGTGAAAGAATAAGGTCACTAGACAATCTTTTCAATTTTAGGGAGTCCAAAAAGAGATTAAATATGGACTCTGTGGGGGTTCCTTTTTCATACATTTATTCCCTCAGGCCTAAAAAAGGGTTAAAACTATACCTGAGGGTACTCTTCTAGAGAACCGAGGCTCCTAGAGTATACCTTTGTTCGTACAGTTGACCATCCAGACTGAAAAAGGGGTAAACTACCGTCGGATAGATGTGACTTCAAATTTCATTTTAACGAGCGTGAAAGGCCACCAGATCGCTCGGCAATATTTTCATGTTTAGAGGGTCTGAAAAGGACTTAAAAGAAGACCCGTTATGTTTTTTGAGAGTCTCAAGGGTGAGTTCAAGAGTGAAAAGGAATCATACAAATGAGGCTCAAACTCGTAATCAGGAAAAAACTATGGAGGACTCCCAAGCCTATAGTCGTTAGTGACAGCATGGACACTATCATGCAACCAGGATCTACCTAGGGCATCCATGTTATGGTAGGCTCTACCACCAAATTATGACACTTCTAAAGCAGTAATGAGGGTTCTGTGTCACAACTCAGTGGGATCGATCCTATGGCAAAGAGGAAAAGACAATGAGATGCAGAAAGTGGGGGTGGAATCCTAACTTAAATGCAACGAACTGGGAAAAAATGACTTTTTACCAAAGGACCGTCCAAACGCCCAAATCTCAAAAAAAATTCCAAATACCCAAAGGAATACCTCCCTTGATCATCCAAAGAAAACTCTCGAACCATCTTAAATGATTTTTAGTTTAGAAAAAATGACAAAAGGGTCCAAAAATTGACAAAAAAGGGCCAAAAAACTCTATAAATAAAAGCTGGCAACTCATTATCACCATTGTTAATTTAGAAATTGACTAAAAGACAAAATTGCCCCTTTGTGAAAAGAATTGATTCTAGGAGCTTTGGTGGACGAAACAACCATCTACTTGGACCAAGTAAGTATAAACTCTCTCCTCTTGCAATTTAAATCTTTATTTATGCTTTTAGTTTCAAGTTTTGGGGGGGCACCGACCCTCAAAAGGTCGGCCCTAGTTCCATATGGGTTGTCTTATGATAGGCCGTGTGTACACTCGGGCAAAGGCAAAACTCCACGCGTGTACACGTGATTGTCATCATTACAGCCCTCTTGGACCCTTTATTTAATGGAAAAAAAAAATTAAAAAGCAAGGGTTAACCCTCCTGAACTTGGTTTTTTGCAGGATGTATGTTCACTGGAGGGAAAGAGAGCATGAGGAGATTAGTGAGTTGGTTGGGGAAGACCCCAATGTTGTTGTTGCCTTAATGCAATGTGGGCTACTCAAGTTCTTCCTATGTCCTTTTATGCGAGCACAACCTAGGATACTGAATGCCTTGGTTGATAATTGGCATCTCGACGCAGAGGCCTTTATGTTAGAGGGGCAGTTACTGGTGCCTACTACAGAGGACATATATTTTTTGACTGGCCTCTCCGAGAGAGGGGAACTAATCAATTTCTGGAAATTTCCTTCGGGGCCTCATAACATATCGGAATTGATAGGAATTTATTGTGAGGCTAGTACAGACCAATTGAGCTCTCAGGTACCAATAAGCAAGATCACCGACTTATCACTGCAGGCGATTGTGTTGCTTATTGGGCGGATGACTGGTTCCGGGGCTCTACATCAGGTGTCTCATGCATAGATGAACTGTGCAGTCCAGTGCTTAAATGCACAGATATTTGACTGGAGTACTACACTGGTGGATTGTATGAAGAGGAAATTGACAGATTGTCGGTTGCAGATGGAGAGGAACTTCAGGTTCGGGATGATATTTTAGTCCTCGAGTGGTGGTATGAGGACATCAGGCCTTTCTTCCTGCAGTTTGCAAATGGGCAGTGTTACTGCCACGACAGGGTGGTGGAAGGACCAATGAGTCCTTTGATGATGACTTATTTGCTTGGTTGTCACGATAGATCCCATTCATAGAGGATTACCCTTATGTTGGGATTGATTTCTCGAGAGATCCTGAGATACCGGTACCTCCTGGCAAGGAGTGAGGAGAGATGGGTAAGTTTGCATCATTTTTTTTTTTTGTGAGTCGCAGCTTCTGAAGGAAAAAATTCATTTTTATTAGAAAATCTGGATGGTAAAATTTTCAACGCCCCTATCAATGGGCGTTATCTAAAACACTACATGAAATAATTGTTTCCCAAAGGATTTCCATTGTATATATCAGTTTGTATTTGCTTTCTATTTCATGATTCCCTTGAGGTAAGTTTTTCATTTTTAATTAATTAGGTCAGTATAAATAGAGATACTTAGTTTTCAAATACATTCAACTCTTTTAAGGGACACTCTTCATGTTTATAGGATTTTGGCTTGCGACCTAAACGAGCGAAAGGACAAAATGGAAATTCATGTATTGGAGGTTGAATTCACCGAAATCAGGTGATAGAAAGGTTTTCGGTTGTTTCAAAATGGTAAGGTAAAGGTATGAACTCTTGAGAATTCTATTCTTTAAGAAAGCAAAGGTCTCCTAAGCACCATAAAGGTTCCATCAATCTAATGTTTTCATTTAGTGGTTATTAAAAAGAACAATTACTTGCTCTAGGTCCTATGAAGTTAATTTAAAATAAAGATAGGTGATAGTTAAGTAAAGCATCTCTGGGAAAGGGTTTTCAAAAAAATGATTTTAATTTTCGACCCCTGCTCCTCAGTGTTCAAAAATCTGTCTGTCACCTTTCTTCCGGTCTTCACTTTTATTTTCTTAAAAAGCCAAGTACTTTTCTGGATTTATATACATAGGGGGAAGAGATTATGTTTTAACTTTGAAAAATGTAAAGCATATTTTGGAAAGGAAACGAGTCTTCATAACTCCTTAGTCTCTTACTAAGCAAGTTATGCATAGATGGATCCTGACTATTTTGGGTTTTTCAACAGTTTCGAAAGATTGAGGCTCGCTCTAAAGAAAACCTCTAGAAATGATTTTTCCCCTTTTTCCCACGAGTTAAGGTGTGTTGAAGGTTAAGGGAAGGTTGGTACCGAGAAATCAAAGTAAGTTAACAGACCTCCATAGCAAAATATTATGCAAACATCACCCCTCATACAAACTGATTGCCCCCACTTTGTGTTCTAAAAAGAAATTTATAAGACAGATGGTGAAAAGAAAGTCATATCTAATTGTACATCTAGTCTGAAGAGACGATGAAAGGAAATTCATAAATGATTTCCCTTGTCTCATCATTTATATGCATAAATATATTCTGAAGTGGTGAAAGGAAATTCAGCAATAAAGGGGCAGATAACGTCACCGGTGTACTGAACAGGCCCGCTGGCAGTGAAGCAATATCTGAGATGTCTGTAAGGCTGTTATACACGATTTTCACTCTACTCTAGTAATCAATTTTCTCAAGACTGGATCCACATCCTAAGCTCGAACAGGACTCCCTGATTAAAAACATGTAATAAATTTCGTTGGATGCAAGCCAAAACTTACAAGATCTGTTGGATTTCCTAGAACTGTTTTGATTTGTCTTAATGCAGACCTAAATTCAGTAAAGAGAAAGAGAAAGTCATGAAAGGGACTGTAGTTGAATATGAAACATAGTGAGTATTTAAAAGCTTTGCAGAAGTGAAAAACAAGATCTCTTCTTCCCTCTGTTTATCTTTCCCTAAAGGAAGTTTAGCATAAGTGAAGCAAATGACTCCATTTATCCAATACAGGCACATGGTCTACTGTTCTTCCCATCTTGCAGGAAGACGGGATCCCTAGTTGGAGCCTATGTTGGAGCCTCCTTTTTCAATAGGTTTAAATATATTTTTAAAATCAAATGATGGTTCTTGAGTTCTTTCTCACTTCGTGACATTTACATACTAAAAATCTCAGTAGTCTCGACATGCGAAGTAGTGAAGGATCTTATGTTTCATAAGTTACCACTTTTTATCCTTAAACAAAAGCTTTTACTCTTTGTACCTCAGAATATCGCTCTTCGGGAGTTACAAGTCACAAGATTTACAAACCTCGATGTGCAAGGTCACAAAAAGCTTTAAAAAAGCTTACCTCAGGAAAAAGCCGAGAGTAAGATTCTTTAAACCCCAGTCAAGTGTTTTCAGGATTTCATGTCTCGGCGTTCACTCTCTCCTAAAACATAACATTTATAACTCCGAAAGATGAAGCCGCTATATTTTTACATAAGTAACTTGGGTTAGTGTCAGAGGATTTTAGTTTGGACCATGGTTAAAGTCTCTCGGGATTCCGTGACTCGGCATACGTTCCTCCCGAAAACCATACCTTCGAAACCCCGAGTGGTGAAGTCGCAATGTTGCTCAAACATAATTAATTAAAACACTTAATCTAGTTTACCTTCTGGTTTAAAGAGCTCACATCATAGTGATCTTGAGATTTCGCGACTCGGCTAGTGCTCCCCCCCGGAAACTATACCCTCAAAGCCCCGAGCCGCGAAGTCGCGATATAAATTAAAACATGATTGATTAAACACATTCATCCTGGTTACGTCCTTGCTTAACTAAATCTAATCATCTCAATCTCAGGTTTTAGAGGCTTGAAAGGTTAGAGCGAAAACTCCTGATACAGCAAACGTCGAAAGGTTGATCAAAGTTTAATTAATGCTTAATCAAAAAAGCTAAGTCAGCTTAATCAGTGTTCAATACAAATAATAATATGCACAGTTTACGAGGTAATTTCACATGTTCCTTGCGCCAGCTTGTGCCACGAACCGTCGAAATTTATGACATTAATTGGAAATAAAGCGAAACGGCAAGTAAGGATATGGTTTTTATTGCTAAATCTGTCTCTAAATATGATTTGACCGTTCTGTTCATAAAGACACCTAGATTTTAAATGATCAAAGATATAGATCTTTTTCCTTTCTGTTCTATTCATAAAGGTCATTTCTATCCTGCGCAGATAAGTTTTTCTCAGCAAACTAATCTTTGTATGTATATGCATTTTTATTGCAGAAGAGCTAAGTCACAATATTCTATCATGGTCCTGTGAAAATCATCCAAGACAAGTGCTGAGATTTTGGGACAAGGTCTGATAATGTTTCGGATACTTCACCTCGAAGCGTCGATTCTGTACGAACCTGGTCATATATCTCAGAGGTTTTGCAATCAAATGTGGTGAACTGTTCAGACAATTCCAGTGACAACGAGAAAGACGACATGACTACCAAATACAAGATCGTCATCCAAGCAGAGATGCACAAATTAGCGTCCAGGCCACGTCTTCTGCCTTACTATGACATGATCCGATGGGAACTAGATCATGTAGATATCCCTACCAGAACCATAATCAGTAATCAGAAGGTCACTGTTGGGACCTTTAGACCAAAAAGCTTACAGGTTATGTACAAGTTTCCACCCACGTCGAACTTCACATACAATGAAGAGTTTCTAGAGGATTTTAAAAGGAAGGAATGTGAACAATATGGAAAAAGTTTATCTGATTTGATCAAAGATTGGGTCTCACACCCAGCAAAGTTCAGGGCAGACAACAATGAAATTTATTCCATATCTTCTTTGGAACCACAGTTCAAATACGTAGCGATGATGACCTGTAGATTGTATGGGAGGGAAGACACTGCGCATTTTTTCCTCTCATGGGTGCCTCTGATTCACACTGTAGCATAAGGTTATTCTTTCGACTAGGCCAAACTATTATCAGATAGTCTGACCAGTCGAATTACAGAATATCGACTGCAGAGGGAAAGCGGGAAAGCCGCCTCATTTTTTATGTCTGCATACATAATGGATGCCATATGTTCCATGACACCTTTTCCCTTAATGAGTTGGAGCTGGGCTCCATCGGATGTTGAGCCAGTCCATGTATAACATTCTAAGCTTTGGGAGGACAAGGCCTCGACTTTCATATACGAAATATTCAATTGGGTAATGGTACCGATGCATGTTGCCATCTTTGGTAATCCACCACCCAGGATCTCAGATAGCATCGCAGAAAATTTGAGAAAGGTGGCTGATTGGTATGTGGAGAAAGAATTTTCATACATCAGGGTTTTCAGTGCCTCCATCCCTCTACATGATCTACCCTTACTTATATCCGACAGGTTGGCTTGTCGCGAGATCACCAGGAAAACCGTAATTGGTGGCATAAGTAAAGAATTGAAAGGGTTTTCAAAGAAGGTATGGCCACCTTTTCCTATTCATTTAAATACCTATTCATTATTATATTTCAGGCATGCAAAGGTCGAGGCAGTAGACCTAGAAGATATAAAATTGGTTCACATCAAATTCAAGAGACACGATCCACACAGGGTCGTGAGTAATCACTTGGCCAACTGTGGCCTTAAAAGATTTGAGCGCGAGAATTCACCTTATGATGATATTTTCCGAGGTGAAAGATCTTATGTTGAGGTTTTGGCTCGGATACAAGCCCTATCACCCAAAGAGAGGGCCGGTGTCATTAGATTCCAAGAGCATAGGTGGAGTTGCCTTCCTCTAGTATTACAGGGTGAGGGTCCAATGACAGTAGAAAAGTAGCAATCAGGAGCTGAAGGTTCCAAAGATTCAGCACCCGGCCAAGAAGAACACGAATATGAGAAAAGGCAAATGGAGGGCCCGAAACAGGAAGTCGAGGCTTTTGATCCTCCAAGCGAGCCAATTTCGATCATTACTCTAGAGAAATCGTCTAAACAGGTCAGTAACCCCATTGTTTCTGTCACTCCTTTGTAGTCGACAAAGGGAATACCAAACGCAGGTTGGATTTTTGGTGAAGAATTAACACCCATATCAGTGGAAGAGCTACCCCTGAATGAATTCTTTTTCGATAAGAAGAGAAAGGATGTCATGAGACAAGAAATCTACCAAGAGGTGGGTACTGTATCCAAGAAATTTAAAATTATAACCGATGGAAGAAAAATGAAGAAAGAAGAATTTGCCACGCAAATAGCAGGAACATTGGGTGCTTTCACTACAACAAACCAATATTCAGTCGAGACCCTGAAAGATCAGCTGAAGCGAAAAAATAATCTAATAAAGACATTAGAGGCTAAGCTAGCTACAGCAGAGGCTGTTGTCAAAGATCTGGCGAGTGCAACTTTAGAGCAAGCTAGAATAGACGATCAAAATAAAATCGAGCAGCTCAAAGCTGAGCTCGAACAAACACAACTAATGGCTCAGGAAATTCAGGTACAGATAGTCAAACAAGGGGAATTGATAGAGAAGCTTCGGGCCAAATTAGAGTTCGCCGAAATCCAGGTAATCGATATTGGGATATTTCAATCCCAAGCAATAGAAATTAGAAAAAGGTTATCGGCGGTGCAGCAAGGTCTGCTTGTTAAAGTAGAAATAATTCAAAGCCACTGTCAACTCATTGATCAGATATCGGAGAACCTCTCCCTCAGAGAAAGGGAAGTCAGAGAGGCTCGGGTTACGTTCCAGAAGGCTATCATAGCCACGATGAGAAGAGAAATAAGCAATAGTCCTAGTTTTCCCATCTTAGAGAAGACCAAGGGAAACCTCTTGTTGAAAGAATGGGAGCGAAATATATCTGAAGGCAGGCAACAAGATAAGGAGATGAGAAAATATTGTGAAGAAACTCTCATTTTGTTAAATGGGATTTGGTTGGGTTCCGATGGTGGAAGTAGTATTGAGACACTGGATCAGATCAATATAGCTAAATATATGCTAAATATCAAGGAAAGCGAAGAAAGAGAATTAGCCGAAATATCACAAATAACCCAGACAGACATAGTTAAAATAGACAAATGGCTAATTAAACCGAGTACACTATTGTGTTCTATCAGCGCCAAAGACCAACAGGTGGAAGGAGAGTTTCCATGATTGGTGAAAGATTGTTATATTTTTTAGGCCAATAACCAAGTAGAACCTTCTAATTTGATATCATAGTTGGTGGAGAAGTGAATTACTTGCATGGAGCATGCGAAGAGGCAGGTTTCCGGTGCCAAATGAAGACAGGAATAAGGAAACGAAATGCTTTAACTCCTTTTATTGTAACTGAAAACCTCTGGAACGATTGAGATTCCAGCGTATAAAAAATTTGTATAAATATACATTTTGTAGAAAGAAAAAAAGGGATGGACCTTTTTGGTCGAATGTAATAGAGACTATCTTATGTTTGAGAATTAATACAAAGCAATCCAGAGAATACTGATTCCGTCAAGACTGTGTTATGAGTTTGTTCTCTCTGTTATTCATATTTAAATTCATTTCTCTTATATACATCTGATGAATGTTGTACCGCAATTTAGTAAAACTTCTACTGTGGTGTTTAAATTTTAGCCATCTATAATGTTTACAGTTTTTCCTCTGTATCGGCTAACAGTAGATACAAGACCTGTGAACCTTTTAGGTTGTCATATTTTATGCTTTATCAGATTCCTTCTTAGCCTATTTTCTTCTTCTGTTTAAGGAGTAAGATTCTCCCTTGATAGGAGCCTTGCTTTATAATCAACTAAATGTTTTTCATCATACTTCACACACTATTTATTTCAAATATAACGCAGTTACGGAAAAAGGCCTTTGGTTTGCATTTTTTCCTTCCTTAATATAGATTTCAAAGTTCTCTTTTATAAGATCAAATTGATACAGCATAAAAAAAATTAGATTTCTTTAAATTTTTTTGTTCCTCTATGACTGTCCCCATTGTAAGACAACCCAATATTGAACCTGGCTTGATGAATCAAACCCATATCGCTTTAAATCTCTTTGATACCATACTTAAAACGGCTAACACCCGGGTAGAACTTGAATGTTAATGGGCTGCAATTGAAAGGGATATAAACATCCAGGAACAGTTGGAAGCCAGACAGCGACAACCTAGAAATCAACCCTAGCTTCCTTTCCTGAAGGTATACTCTCCTCCTTTTTACATCTTACTAACTTTCAAATGCCTAGACACTGTACTTTTTAAAGCCTTAAGTACAAACTCTGGAACAACATCTTTATTGGCATTGTTGCTAGGGAATGAAGTTACGAAACCTTTTCCCTGGGAAGAATGACATATATTTTCAAGTTTCACCCTTTGATAGTGAACAAAGAGTGGCCACTTTCTAAAGGCTTTTCCTATCTTTCACTTGGAGACTCTACGTAAGTAAACTGGCATCCGGTCGAAGAAATACCAGATAAAACCCAGAGAGAAAGAAGACCACGCCTATTGCAGATCCCAAAAAAATACTGAAAGCTAGAGGTTCTCTTAAGCCGACTACTGCAGTCTATCAACTTAAGAACCCGCAGCCCAGGACCAAGACATCTTGTGAACATTCAACTTCACATAGTACCCCTCCCAAGACCACTAATTCATTTTTAGCTATTTTTGTAGTTAAAAGTGAAAACCTTCCAAAAACCTCTGTCGAACATAAAGGTAAAAATTATGCAGTAAATTTGTCAGCGGTTGATATCCCGTTGAATCTTCTTTTAGACTTCCCGACTTCACCAATTCTCGAAGAGTATACTATATATTCAAATCTCACACCTATGGGATCCCCTGATTACATCTCCTGCAAATCCAAGTAGTCAAGTCCTCGCATTTATGTTCACCCGTCTTCGCTTTCCTCATCCCTCGAAGAAGCAAGAAATCCTCTTTTAGTCTTTCATAACCCTTTATATAACGCACCCTTTCCTTGTCAAGTAGTACCAATGGTGGTCGTCGGAGGAGGAGCAAGGGGCCAAGTGCCTCCCCCACCCCCCAGAGTTTTCACAAAAGTGGCTGCGAGATATGCACCTTTGGTTCTACCAGTACCTCTTCATAACCATCCTGAAAATTATATAAAAAATTTACCAAAATTTACGGGGGAAGGGAACTTAACTACGGCTGAACATATAAATTTCTTCGATTAGTTCACTAATATTTTAGGTCTGGAACACGAAGACGTTTATTCAATATTGTATGTTCAAACTTTTGAAGGACAAGTACGAACCTGGTTTCGAAGCCTACCCGCAGGGTCTATCCTTTATTACGATGCCTTAGAAGATGCCTTTCTTAAACAATGGGGTGAGAGAAAAGACCACTTATATTATTTGACTGAGTTTGGATCTTTAAAGAAAAAGAATTCAGAAACAGTTATGGAATTTATCCAAAGATTTAACAAACTGTATAATAAGATCTCGGTCGAAGTTAAACCTTCCCAACCTGCAGCCAAAGTAACCTTCGCAGGAGCTTTCGAACCCGACTTCGCCCTTCTCTTAAGAGAAAGGCGGGGGGATACCTTAACCCGAATGTAGGATGATGCGATGGAAATCGAATCTAACATGACGGCCTCTGGTAAGTTGAAAGCTAGGGTAGAAACGGGAAACAGAGAAACCAGACGTTTTAGGGAACAAGCAGGACCCTTAGGATCTAATAGATCCACACACGACAAAATGGATGATATGGCTAGGATAATTAAAGAGTTGTCGAATAAGATTTCCAGAATGGAGCTAGATCAATCCAAGAGTGATCCTTTTGTTAAAAGAGAATTCAGAAGAAACCCCAACCCTCAAAACCAATAAAGGCAGATTAAAAATGAAGATCAGAAAATTTGAACCCCATTAAAAAATGAAACTTTTATAGGAGGAAATGACCTAGAAGATTTTGAGGGACTTGAAGAAGATGTGACAAATTTGGGCGATGACTTCATTCAGCCCTATGTAACTAAAGAATATTACGAGAGGTCGTTGAACACACCTCAACCATCAAATGAAGATGATGATATAAAAAACAATGATTTCGATGTATGCCAAGAAATGTCTAATTCCATGACAACTGGGGTCCAATCGAGGTATAACTTGAGGTCTAAAAACAAACCTACGTTGAATTCTCAACCGAAGAAAATTCTCCCTAGAGGTGAAATATATGTGCCTGCCCCAAAAGAGACTGAAACATCCAACAACAAAATAAAAGAGGTAGACTTATTGAACCTCAAAACGAAGGAGGTTGAGACCAAATCAAGGCAAATCAAGACAACTGAGATGCTCGCACTGGTAAGTAAACTCATGAGTAATAAATCTTCCCAGACAAATAAGTTGGAGAAAAAGGAGCTCGAGGTTTCAACCAGAGAAACAAACAAGGTTAGCGGTGGTTTTAGTTTTGAAAATGAGATAAATAGGATAAAAATATCGATCTCGCTGGTTAAATTAGCAAAGAATCTTGCATATCGAAAGAAGATAACCAAAGTGATAGGTTGTTCAGATCAAGAAAGTCAATCAGACGTAATAAATTTGGAAGATGATAAGCCCAATATCACTTTTGGTCCACATTTCAAGGGTGCCAGAGACACCATTGCTCCCTTCTATATCACCCTAAATGTACACGATCAACTGCTACATAACTACATGCTAGATTATGGAGCTTCACATAATCTGATGCCCAAAGAAATTATAGATAAATTAGGCATTGAGATCACTCGAACTTACGGAGATCTCTACTCTTTCGATTCGAGAAGAGTTAAGTGCATGGGTATGATAAAATATTTAGTAGTCACCCTTACACAGGTCCCAGTCAAAAGTGTCTGGATGGACGTAGTTATTGCTGACATCCCCCCAAAGTATGGCTTACTACTATCAAGGTCATGGGGAGCCAAACTTGGGGGTTCCCTCCAGCTGGACATGACTTATGCCACAATTCCTATATTTGGTGGGCAACTTACTCAGTTATACAGAGAAACAAGGTTAGCCTATACAGTGAGCGATCCTAAAAATCCTAATAATTTTCCTATTTACATTGCTGATCAAGATCTAGGAAATTGTATTTTTTCTTTTGACGATGGTATAGACAGTTTCACAGAATAAAATTACATAGACGAGAAAGAATCTGAAAATATGCATAGCATAGAGATCTGGAAAATGTTTTTCGACGGTGCTCTGTCATGTGAAGGAGAAGGTGTAGGAGTACTTTTTGTGGCACCTGAAAATAAATTTGTTGTCCCTTTTTCTTATAGGCTTCAATGGGATATATGCTACACTAACAATGTATATGAATATGAGGCCTTAGTATTAGGATTGGAAGATGCCAAGAAGTTGAACATAAAGAACCTGGAAGTATATGGAGATGTTGAGTTGATAGTCAAACAGATGAATCGACAATACCAAGCCAAACACCCTAGATTGAGAGCGTATAGAAATTGTGCATGGGATCTAATGGAGAATTTCTTCTTGTCTGTAAATATTCACTTCATCCCACGCGCCGAAAATTTGTAGCCCGATTCATTAGCCTAGGCAGCCTCGACGTTCTCTCCCCTCACAACTTTTAAATTAAAATACCATATAGAGGTAAGGCACATACCATCCATCCCGAACAACATACAACACTGGCAGGTTTTCGAGGATGACGAATAGATCAGGAAGTTCCTAGAAGCAGTAGGTTACTTTTCTTAAACTCACATAGATCAAGAGAATCAAAATGATCACACATGGATCATGCAAGAAGGAGAAGACCCTCAGGAGTTCCAAGAAAAAATTGCCAACCATCGCATGTTAGTTTTAAAAAGTAATCAGATTCCAAAGGGACTAATCCCCTTGGAAATACTTTTCGATCAAAATGACATGCCTTTAAAATCCACTCTCCAACCCCAACCAGAAGAGGTTGAAGATTGCGACATAGGGACAAAAGAGGAACCTAGGATGGTGAAAATATCAAAGTACCTTCCTCCTGAGGTGAAAAATAAGTATAAATATTTGCTTGCACGATATAAAGACATTTTCACTTGGTCTTATGAAGAGCTTAGGACCTATGACACTACTGTGATCGAACACAAGATACCTCTGAAGCCTGGTGTCAAACCCTTTAGGCAAAATCTTAGACAAATCAACCCTATCTTATTACCCATAGTCGAAAGAGAAGTTAAGAATCTTTTAGACGCGAAAATAATAGTACCACTGAGATACTTCGATTGGGTGGCAAACCTGGTCCCAGTTAGAAAAAAGAGTGGAGAGATTAGACTATGTGTTGATTTCATAAATTTGAATAAATCTTCCCTAAAAGACAACTATCCTTTACCTAAAATGGATCACGTCTTAGAAAAGGTAGTCGGAGAAAATAGGATGTCTATGATCGACGGTTTCTCTGGGTACAATCAAATTGTTGTAAACGAACAAGATAAAGAAAAAACATCTTTCACTACACCCTGGGGTACATTCATGTATGATAACATGTCTTTTGATCTAATGAATGTAGGTGCCACCTTCCAACGTGCTATGGATATCGCTTTCGTCGGCGAAAGAGACAAGTTTGTAGTTATCTATCTCGATGATCTAACTATTTTTTCTAAGTCTTACGAAGATCATTTAATACATCTCAAACAGACTTTCGAAAAATGTCGCAGGTTCAGTCTGTTTTTAAACCCCAAAAAGTCTCATTTCGCCATGCGAGAAGGTAAACTCCTGGGCCATATTGTGTCCCGAGATGGAATTAAAATTGATCCCAACAGGGTTCAAGCTATAAACACAATAAATATTCCTAGAAATTTAAAGGAAATTCATTCATTCTTAGGAAAGATAAAATTTTTGAGAAGATTTATCCCAAACTTTGTTGAAATTGTGAAATTAATCACAGGTATGTTAAAGAAAAACAGTGAAGTAAAATGGACAGTAGAGGCCAAAGAATCGTTTGCACGTATCAAGAGGATTATAAGCGAGGCACCTGTATTGGCAAGTCTCGACTATCTAAAGGATTTTCTCATTTTCTCGTTCAAATCCAAGCATACCATTGTCGCGGTGCTCCTCCAGAAAAATGAGGAAGGCTTCGAACAACCTATAGCCTTTTTTAGCAAAAGTCTCAGAGACACGGAACTAAAATATGATATAATGGAAAAACAAGCATATGCTATGGTAAAGGCATTAAAAGATTTTAGAACTTATGTATTGCATTCCAAGATAATCGCGTATGTACCTACTACCTCGGTAAAAGATATTTTAGTGCAGTCTGACAGTGATGGAAAAAGGGGACGTTGGCTCGCAAAAATTCAAGAATTTGATCTGGAAATAAAGCCGACGAAACTAGTAAAAGGTCAAGGTTTGGCTAAACTCTTAGTTGAATCTAATTTCAGAGCTCTCGACATAAATAGCATATAGGGATATGGAGAAGATGAAGATACAAACGGAGTCTATGAGAAAACAAGTGAAATCAGAATCAAAGAGAATTTTACCTCCTCTAACTGGTACAAAAACATAGTATCCTACCTACTGACTTTGAAGTGTCCGAGTGATTTATCTCCATCCAAATCCAGAACGCTAAAACAACATGCGGTCAAATACTGTATATCGAAGGGTAAATTGTTTTGGAAGGACCCACTTGGATTCCTATTGGTTTGTTTGGTTGAATCTGAAACAGAGGAGGTCATAAGCGAACTCCACGAAGGTGTGTGGGGGACATCACGATTGGAGAGCGACAGCTTATAAAATCCTAAGGGCAGGGTATTATTGGCCTAAACTTTTCTCAGATGTAAATGCCAAAGTCAGGGCTTGCGACCCTTTCCAACTGTTCATGGGCAAACATAAGCTCTCAGCGCTACCCTTAGTTCCAGTCAAAACAAAGGCTCCTTTTCAATAGTGGGGACTAGATTTTATAGGCGAAATTAACCCCCATTCTAGCGCTCAACACAAATGGATCCTAACTGCCACTGATTACTTTACTAAATGGGTAGAGGCTATTCCCACCAGGAGGGCTACAAATTCGGTGGTAATATATTTCCTAGATGAAAACATTTTATCTAGATTCGGCTTCCCCTGAAGGATAGTAACAGATAATGCCCAGGCTTTTAAATCAATGGCTATTATCAGTTTTTGCCAAAATTACAATATTGTACTCGGCCATTCTATGGCATATTATCCCCAAGGAAATGGACTGGCTGAGTCTTCGAACAAAAGTATGATCAACATAATTAAGAAAGTGTTGAACGAGAACAAGAGATCCTGGCATGTACATTTAAAATACGCACTATGGGCGAATCGGATTGGCACGAAAAAATCCATTGGCATTTCTCCTTTCTAGATGGTATACGGGACTGACGTGGTATTACCTATAAACTTGGCACTTCCCGTAATGAAACTATAGCAATATGAGAAATAAGAACCAAACCACATCACAAGGAGAATAAATCAATTGATCGAATTACAACAACACAGGGTCGAGGTGGACGAAAGATTCCAAAAATATCAAGACAACATGAAAACGTTATTTGACCGTAAGACAAAAGACAGAGAGTTTCTTCTAGGTGATTTGGTCTTAAGATGGGATGCTAGGAAGGAAGATTCGATGAAACACGGTAAATTCAATCATATTTGGTATGGACCATTTAGATTCGCAGCTTCCGAAGGAAAAAATTCGTTTTTATTAGAAAATCTGGATGGTAAAATTTTCAACGCCCTTGTCAACGAGCGTTATCTAAAACACTACATGAAATAATTGTTTCCCAAAGGATTTCCATTGTATATACCAGTTTGTATTTTCTTTATATTTCATGATTCCCTTGAGGTAAGTTTTTTATTTTTAATTAATTAGGTCAGTATAAATAGAGATACGCAATTTTTCAAATACATTCAACTCTTTTAAGGGACACTCTTCATGTTTACAGGATTTTGGCTTGTGACCTAAACGAGCGAAAGGAGAAAACGGAAAGTCATGTATCAGAGGTTGAATTCACCGAAATCAGGTGATAGAAAGGTTTTCGATTGTTTCAAAATGGTAAGGTAAAGGTATGAACTCCCAAGAATTATGTTCTTTAAGAAAGAAAAGGTCTCCTAAGAGTCTTAAAGGTTCCATCAATCTAATGTTTTCATTTAGTGGTTATTAAAAAGAACAATTACTTGCTCTAGGTTCTAAGAAGTTAATTTAAAATAAAGATAGGTGATAGTTAAGTAAAGCATCTCTAGTAAAGGGTTTTCAAAAAAATGATTTTAATTTTCAACCCTTGCTCCTCAATGTACAAAAATCTATCTGTCACCTTTCTTCAGTGTTGAAAAGGTGAGAAACTGGTTGCAGTCTTAATAGACATTCAGTAATCCCATAATGTCGAGTATAACATCAAGTGCCAATTTGACTTGGCTGAGTTGATCGTTCATTGTAGGATGGTCTTAAGAGATTTATTTACAACTTCTACCTGACCATTTGCTTGGGGATAATAGGGTGACGAATTTTCTTTCCACAATCCAAGCTGTGATGTTAATTCGGTCATCATCTGGTTCTGAAAGTGACTGCCATGGTCAGTGAAAATCTCTCTCGGGACGCTGAACCTTGTTATTATCTGGTTGAATAAAAAGAGAGCCGCAATCTCTCCATCATCTTTAAACGTTGGCATAGATTCGACCCACTTCATGAAGTAGTCTATGGCTACAATGATATAACGGTACCCCCTTGCTGAAGAAGGGTTGCCTATAGTGTAATCAATCCCCCACTTGGTGAAGGGACCAACTGTGATGATAGGAAACATGGGAGCACGATGTGCCCTCATCTTCCGAGAGAAGATCTGACATGGGTGGCACTTCTTGACTAATTCGATACAATATTTGATTAGTGTCGGCCAGAAGTAACCTTCTCATAAAATCTGTTGGGTTGTTTCCAACCCAGACAAATGACTGCCACATGCCCTGGTATGGCAATCGTTAAGCACGATAATTGTTTCTTCATGAGTGAGACATCGGCACAGGATGCAGTCTACACCTCTTCGATACAACGTATCATCGAGTATGAGATAATTCTTGGCCTGATGGCGTATACGACGACGCTCATCATGAGAAGCAGAGGTGGGGCACTTCAAAGTCTGGAGATAGATAAGTATATCTCCATACCAGGGATCCGAAGATGCGATCAAAAACATATCCCCTCTGATAGGCGACTCTTTGGGCACAACATCACCTGACTCAACTGGAAGTTCCGAAATAAGTTTTTCGAAGACCAATGACTTTTTGGATTTCGCTAAAATGAAATCTAAGTCAAATTCCTAGAGGACGACTATCCATCTATTGATATTTTTGCCTATTACCCGTCGTGTCAACACATATTGAAATGGATTCACAATGGCAATGACGGTGGTCTTGTGACACAGAACATAATGACGGAACCGTTGAACAGCATGGACTGCTGCCAACGCAAGTTTTTCAATATGAGAATAATTAAGTTCTGGTCCGACTAGGCCTCAGCTCAGGTAATAGATCACATATTCTGAGAGAAAATCATCTTCCTAAACTAAGACCATGCCGATGGTGGACTCTGCAGTAGCCAAGTATAATAAGAAATCTTTGTTATCGTTGGGTGGCCAAAGTAGAGGGGCAGTTGTGAGGGCATGTTTCAATGCATCGAAGGAGCGTTGAGCAGCATCGTCCCAATGAAAAGGAATGTCTTTGTTCAGTAAGCGCATAAAGCCCTTTGTGATCTCGGCATAGTTAGCGATGAAACACCTTAAAAAAATTTCCTTGCCCTGTAGACTCTGAATTTGAAGGACTGTGCATGGGGGAGGCAACTGAATTATTGCCTCAACCTTGAGAGGATCGACCATGATCCCTATTGTTGACACTATGAAACCTAACAAGCGTCCTGATGTTATGCAAAAGATACACTTTTTTGGATTCAAGCGAATCTGAAAGTAACGACATCGCTCAAATATAAGTCAGAGGTGTGTGGGATGATCCATTCTCTTGCGAGATCGAGATGCTAAATCATCTAAATAGGCCTCGACTATATGCTTGAGATCATGGAAAGAAAAAGACATGGCCTGTTGAAAGGTCATTCCAACATTTTTGAGACCAAAGGGCATCTTACGATATGCGAATGTACCCCATGGACAAATGAATGTCAGTTTGTGCTAGTCTTCGGATTTGATTTGTATTTGATTATATCCCAAAAAATCATCCATAAAAGAGAAGGCCTCGCAACCTGTGCATTCATCAATTATCTGGTTGATAAATGGTGTGGGAAAATTATATTTTCGACAGGCCTTGTTCAAATCATGGAATTCCATACATACATGAATCGTGCCCTATTTCTTGTTGACCGGCACAGGATTTGACACCCATTGGGTCAAATGAATAGGATAGATAAAATCGGCTTTTAGCAATTTCTCAACTTCAACCTTAATGGTTGTTGCTTTCCTGGGATTAACTGGATGAAGCTTCTGCCGAACAGGCTTGGCATCTGGATAAGTTGTGATTTCATGTTCGAATATTTTTGGATCGATGCCTAGCATTTCCTCATAAGAACAGGAAAAAATGTCACGGAATTCTTTAAATAGATTTGTGTAGATTTGAATCTCTCCAGGGAAACAGTCATCTCTGATGAAAACATTCTCCATGATGCCAGGGGTTCTAGAGATATTAATCGGTATGGTTTCAGTGATAGTTGTCATATTACCCTCGGCATAAACCGTGTCTGTAGCTAAGGGATTAATAGGACAAGACCTATCTCCAGTCATAGTCAAGGTGAATTCTCCAGCTTCAATTCTGCTTAACTCTGGGAGGAAATATGATCTGTGATGGAGATTGTCCCAAGGTTTTTCCAGACTAGTCATTACTTCAATTATTGCTTCATCGAAGGGAAAGATTAAGTCTAATGAATTGGTGTCAGCAAGAGAGCCTTGAGCCCAAATAGGCTCTAGAATCAGATCTAACTCTTGTTAAGGAGTTGGATCGATGTTGGCCGAAGCTTGCTGGACTAAACAGTATGCTACTTCAGCTGCGGACAAGGGCATGGACATGCCAAGGTGCCCTGTCCCTTCCATCGTGGCTGATGGGGAAGGAAGTATCCATGGATCATTGAAGTAATTTGTGCGAAACGACGAAACTTGGAAAATCTCAACCTTATGGTGGTCGGATATGAACTTGACATCGCCTTGAGGGGGCGGGTGATTCAATGGGTTATTCGTCTTCAAAGATATACCGATCCAATATCAAAAAAAAATTCAATGGTACAATGGTTATTACATATGGTTATACATAGAGAATGTTATGCGCATGAACCACATGTCATGAAAACTAAACATAACATATGTTTTCAACTCATATGCTAAACGGTTCAATGCATGCAACAAACATATTATAACCATATAATATGCTATAGTCGGTGCATGAGATGTTTTGTCACATAGTGCAAGACTAGCCTTAACATATATGCGATGGTGCACAGTCAAGTTATGTAACATTTGGCAGTTTGGTGCACGGTCAAGTTGGTGGTTAACGTTTTGTGCACAGTTTAATGCAACTGATAACATTTGATCCGTTGTAACATTTGTGCAGCGATTTGACGGGATATCTCATGGTTCAGTTTTAGCATATGGTTATGATATAACAGTTGGGACAGCTCTGTCACATGGCGGATGTAACGTTTAGCAGGATTCGTACTCAGCTGTAACGTTTGGCGGGTAGCATATGGTTGTAATCATAATGTAAAAGATAACATCCGTTATGCTAAAACGAGTCAAACCCGTGATCTAACCTCCCACTAAACGCTTTATAAAACATGATTATGGCCACATTTTGGGGAGATTCAGCCTTATTTAGGGCATAGAGCATCATTCTGTATTTGACAGAATTTTGCAGATAGAGAAAATGCATCAGAAACGGGATTGAAACGGGCGACCTGGTGCTTTATAATCAGGGGTTTTCATCCAGAAATGGGAGGAGAGTTTGCTGTAAATTACTCAGATTTTGTTCTGTGGAAGTCAGCCAGTCTCTGTTATAATTTGTCTTTCTTTGCCTTTTGAAGGCTAATTTTGCAATTTCCAGAAGAGAGGTCTTGAAGGCTTTGTCCAGCATTCTGTTGTACAGTTGTTGAAGTTGATTCCAGAACCATTTTGTACCATTTTAAAGATATTAATCAGATCGGTACCCATTGGAGAGTGTTAGAAAAATAGGACCGCGGAGCAATAAAATAAAACAAATGCAGAAACAAAACACAGAAGACACACAATACAAGAGAGACACAGATTTACGTGGTTCACCCAGTGTGGGCTACGTCCACCAGAGAAATTGCCAGG
>SNQJ01S0045011.1:21249-40058 GCA_010110895.2 Picea sitchensis
CTGGGGTGTAAATACTTCATGGGGTATAGACACGGCTGAAAGCAAAGAACCTCTGCATCAGGAAGATAATCAGGCTCCACAACCAACAGAGAGGGACCCGGAGACATAGCCCAGTGAAGGGGATGAACTCCATTAACAAATTTTGTTTGTGACTCTCATATTATGTTTCTCTTTCTGTTTCAGTTTGCTTTTCATTTCTGTTTATGAGCATTCAATTGATGTTAATGCTATTTCATGAATTAAGTAAACTGATTATACGCATTCCTTAAACTTTTAATGCACTTAAGTTGAGATCCGATGGATCAGCGGGTAATCGAAGGTACCCATCAAAGATGGGCACAAACCAACCCCTATGTTGACTATGCATGGTTGGGTATTATCAATCATCGGCACCGTGGATACCCCCAATGAAGGGTCGGGTCTAGAGAAAGACAATTGATCAATGGTCACAATTTGGTCCTCGTGTGGAAACAACAAGACCTAGAAAACTGTAGCGACCACTGCTTGCATGGTGTAAGTCCAACTCCTTCCTAACAAGAGATTGAAGTCGAGGGACGCGTCGACTACTTCTACCTCGATGCACACGGTCTTCCCTCCTAACTGCATGGGGAAAGAGGGAATGATTCCATGTGCTCAGAACGAATGACCGTCAAAAGAAGTGAGAAGAGTAGGTGACGGAGACAAAACAGGCTAGCCAATGGCCTTCCAACATGCCAATGACATAATGCATGTCGAGGCGCCCTCATCAACCACCGTGCGGAAAATATTCCTAGTAAAAGTTTTCGTGGGGTGATCCACTACTATCTGAAATGCTACATGGTAAGGGAAATGAGGTTTTAAGTCAGTTGTATCCAACATGATTGTACCCAGATTACAAGTCTTGGTAGATCCTAAAGTGGCTAACAAATATTTCCTCTGGAAAGGGCAGCTTTGGAGGACCTCCAATGCGAACATTGCACAAGGGGTTTGAGACAAATCCTCCACCACAGAATAGTTCTGGGCGGCCCTTGCATTTGGGTTGTGAGAAGTGTTCTTGAACGTGCCTTTTGGGATGCATGTCATTGTTTCGCCCAAAGTCTTCTCGATCTGGAGAGGAAGAGATGGGAGTTCGGCTTCTTTGCCCTTCTCAAAAGTGCTTGGTTTACTGTAGTCATGCGCTCTAGTCGATATAAAAGCATCACCCTTCATCATATACACATTCATAGATGCAGGATTGTTCGAAGACGGAGAGGGTCCCTGACTGCCCCCTTCCGCACTCGTAGAGGCTTGGGTTAGGTTTTGTCCATGTTGAAATGGATTAGTTAACATGGCAGGTTGTTGTTGTGTCACAAAATTTTGGGCCTCTGCAAGCCGAGGACATTGGTGGGTTGGGTGTTCTTCCGTGCACAGGTTGCATGGATACCTCTCCTTTCGTTTCTCAATGTTTCCCCCACCAGCATTATTAGTGGGTTTCTTATCCCCCTTACCCTTCTTTCATTGTTTTTTATTTCCTTCAGGCTGTTGGGTGGCCTTTGGATTTTTCGATTATACTATGTGTACATCTGACGTTTGGGTAGGGGGAGCATCCAAAACAGTAGTTTGGTTGTTCGTTGTGTGTTGTATAGACAATTGTTGCAATTGCTTCGTAAGTTGCTCAGCGGGATTTGTTTTTTTTGAACCAACAATACCATCGGCATGTGGTCCAACTCTCTGTCTGGTTTTATCAAGTATTGAGTGTGGCGCATCTGGCAAGATCTCATATAATAAACCAGACTGAGAGTATATTAGCTCAAGTTTTTGAGCTCTCATGATGGCATCTTCTTTGGAAAACACTCCCCACGTCGTGACGTCTTTGGATAACTGTGGGACTAAATACTTAAGGAACCACTCAAGAAGGAATGCTGGTGGGACTAGAACCTTAAGTAAACTCTTCCAGCGTCGCCATTCTCGGATGTGATCTGAGATATGGTTTGATTTTGTCTGTGTGAAATTAGCCAGCAATTTTGTGCCAGCGTCGTATCTCACAGGTAATTGGAAATGGTTTAGGAAATCCATTGCTAATTCATCGAAGGAAGAGTATCTTGAGTGGTCAAGCTCAATGTACCATTTTGCGACACTCCCAATGAGAGTGCGTTGAAACAATCGCAACTGTACGGAGTCGTCTTTCAATGAGTTATATGAGCACCAAAGGTGAAAAGTAGTCACATGATCTCTTGGATCTTCATTAGGCTTGGCATCGAACTTTGGTATGTCTGAAGGCAACTTGGTCGACATAGGGGGCCAACGCGGAACATGACAGGTAGGGTCATTCA
Organism: Picea sitchensis; assembly: GCA_010110895.2. NCBI lineage: Eukaryota > Viridiplantae > Streptophyta > Pinopsida > Pinales > Pinaceae > Picea > Picea sitchensis. The sequence continues at coordinate 23,541 of SNQJ01S0045011.1, forward strand.
ACAACCTTGTCAAGTCTAGCAAATGCAAGGTTTCTAGGAAAGGTAGTTTTGGTTGTTGGTGATAACCATGGAAAAATGGACCTGGAGTTTGACTGGCACCAGGTTTCTAGGAAAAGTTTGATTGTTGGCCTGGGTTCTGGTAAAAACCATGGCCATGACCAGCGTACGGATTTTGTGTGTGAGGAGACATCATCGGCTGATTCCCAAAATATGACGTAGATGGTTGGGTGTGCACTACATTCAAAGGACTTTGGTAAGGGTTGCCCCATGTTGATCCCATGGGCATAGGCATAGTACCTTGTCCAGGGTTCCATTGGTTGTGAAAATAATTTCCCCAGATCAACATTCTTGACGAGGGAACCGATCCCTGCCAAGAATTCCAAGGTCCTGATGGAGAATAAGTTCTTGGGTTTTCCCCCTGTGTAGGAATAGTACCCTGCATAGGAATAGGTTGTCCGTAATTGGGGTTGCCCCCAGTCGAGAAAGAAGCTAACGAGAAAGCATTGTTACCAAATGCACCGAACAAAGAAAAAGGTGTCGAACTGACTAGCATATGATGAGAAGGTGGTCCTTGACTCCCTGCTCCAAATAAACTATGGTGTGTCGGTGGACCAGCGGATTGCTGGATGGTGCCATCGAACGAAGGGGACGAAGGAGGTATATGACATCCTTCGTAAGGGAAGGCATTAAAAGGAGCTGAAGTTCCCCCCATGTGTCCTTGCAGAGGACCGTTAGAGCTCCTTGCCCCCAGATCTAAAGTCTGTGAAGTGGAGTAGGAAAGTACAGGACTTGTACCTGAGCTAGGCATCTCGTATGAGAACAGAGGGCCTATCGCACTCGGTTTGAAAGGGGTAGTGGCCGCCACCATAGACGGGATTGGACCACTGTTCAATTTAGAGGCGGTTGAGACCATTGTGGCTCAGGCCAGTGATGGTGGGTTAGGAGGTGGAAAATCCCCTGTGGTGACAACCATAGTGGGAATTGAATAATTCCCATAAGAAGTGGCAACATTTGTTTCCATTGTTGCGTGTGACATTGTCTGGCACTCGTAAGGGTGAATCAGTACAATGATGGGTGCCGAAAGATCAGTGGTTGGATTTTCAGATGGACCAAGAGCTTTCACTCCCAAGTCTAAAACGGTCGTTTCCTCTGGATGTTGGTCGGGTACAATTTCTTGTGACCCGGTCGCTTCAAAAGACCCTTGTTGGTCTAGCTTTAGCCTTAGTTGTGGCGAAGGTGGCTCTAGTGTAACCGGTGATAGGCTCAGAAGCCTTCATGACCAGCAGAGCTCATGATCATCCACTATGTGAGAAGATCAAATACACACTAGGGATTTCTATTCGTTAAAAAACAACACACATTAAAAAGGTCCCTCCAAGATAAAAACAAGCAGACACTAAACTAGTTGGAAGAACAATTACAACAACAAACANACACTAGAGAAACTTACCGGTGCAAGTGCAACTCAAACATAGAAGTACCCTCTGGGTATACTCTGCAAAGCGTGGCCCGATTTCTATCTTAGGTACTATGGTATACACCCGCAGTCACATGTGTATGTCTCTAAAAATATAGGAAACTAGGTTGCCAGCGCGTGAACAGTCACCAGGTGGGTACAGTTGAAAGTCGGGTAGACCACAATGAGCAGGGTATTGAGCCCGAAACCTGTCAAAGGTATCGAAGACAAGTGGTCTGGAAGACAACTGAGGACCTTGAATGGATTCAAGACCCACGAAGATCCATGGCAAATGTAATCGACAGAATCCCAAGACAAGCCCTCTATATGTGTTCTCCACTATGATTAGTCCAGCTTTGGAGGGGTTATCTCCACTACCTTTCTGCATGCAACCTCATGTTTAGCCCATTTGTTAGAGGGGGGTCCCGGATAACTTTCACGATACTGGACTTTGACACTCCCTAACTCAGACTCCAATGTTTGATTTAATGGCCTTGAAGAGTTTCCTCTCCAACCTAATTCAAGGCCCTAACCCTAAACTAGTTGGTTGACCCTACAAACATAAAAAATCTAATGAATTTTAGATTTAGCGTTAATTTTTATGGCTTGTCTTAATTCAAAGGTTATGAAAGTGAAACTAGTGGTGTTTGAAAGACGAAAGCAAAATAAATAGAAAGCTGGAAACAAAATAACTTCACTTGACTCAAATCTTAAACAACTTTTCAAGCGAAAAAAATTTCTAAGATCTCTGAACAGCAAACTCAAAGCAGGATTTCACTCGACTACGAGCTACTTATGATCTAAGTAAACCATCAAGAACTTATGAAAGCAAAGACTTTTCCCTGGTTACTAATGAAAAACAACACTATTTAACCAAACAAAGAAATAAAAGATTTTTTTTATTTGAATGCTCACAAAGCAAAAAGGAAAAATATCGACAAGTAAAAACCAAGAAAACTTCTAGCCTAAGCGCATATCGCAAAGAGTCACTTTAAAAATCACAAACAAGCAAATTAAAACTAGACTCTCACACTTGTCTAAAAACCCTATAAAAAGAAAATTTTGAGGAAAACTTCTTAATGAAAAAGAAAGTTATTGTTGTGATCAAACCTAAGTTACTGATTGCAGACAGTTCAGTAGCAAGTGTGTGCATGCGATCTGTGTAAAGTTAGAGTGCATGTACACATGTGATGGCCTTATACAGGTCGTGTGTATCGCTGAAACTCTAAGACAAATGAAAAGTCAAATCAATCCAGCCTAGGCAGAGACTACTGGTACTGAGAACCAGGATCTCTTGAAGACTCAGACACTTACTTTAACAGAAAAAAGAAAACAATTCAAGAAAAAAATCATAGAACAAACCAATCTAAGGTGAAACCTAAGCTATATACTGCAAACAACAAAGATTAGAAAGAAATCCAGAAAACCCCTGAGAAGGACTATTTCTGATAGGGAAGAGGATGACCGCCTCTCTAAAAGAAATTTGTTGGAATCATACACGCGACTAACACTTCCTCGACTCACGTGTACACATGGGCTGTGAGAAGGTAGGGCACAGGTACACGTGTGCAGACCTTATACAAGCCGCATGTACCTCTGTGGGTCTCAAAAAAAAAATGCAGTCAAGCAAAGAAACAAAGATAACTGGTATGGAAGACCAGAATCTCTGTTAGCTCAGACTTTAGCAGAAACTTTAAAAACAGGAAATGAAACCAATTCCTAAAAATACCCAAGAAAAAACATTCCCAAAAACCCTAGAAATCCCTAGTATGGCCGCCAATTCTATTGTGGGTGGGAAATCCCTCCTACGGACTAACACTAAGGGTTTTATCATGCATGCAGAAATGACCTAAAGATTCTTACTTTTTACCATCATCCCATGCCTAGACCCCCATTACTCATATGTAAATACAAGGCTCAAGAGATTAAGTTGACGTACATTATCTTCATGTTTTATGTCGATCCCTTTTCGCGCTTGGTCATTCTTTGACAGCAAATATCCTCCCAACGCTGACCTGCATTCACTAAAGACAAGCAAAGAACTCCACATGCATTTGATCTATGAAGTAACGGGTTAGAGATTTAATCAATCATACCATCAATATTCCAATAATGGCAATCTCATATGGCGGGATGGGAAAAGAAATTTTTTTATTAACTTCACAATGATACCTTACAATGATAAAGTCAACTATTGCTCCTTGATCCTAGTCCTAGGCTCTTCTTCCACTGTCTTCCAACTACTTTTCTCTATACTTCTCTTTGCACAAGGATGGCTAAAGTTTGGGACAAAGGAAATTCTCAATCGGGTATAGTTTCTTTACTATGATTCTCCTCTTCTCAAATGGGACCCCTAACCCTTCTTTTATAGGCTAGAAGAAGCTAGGTATTTGGTTGAGTGACCAACCATGCATGGCCTGAAAGGTTTAGTTAACTTACCCAAAGTTGTGTGTTCCATCAGCAACTTTCCTTTTTTCATGCTTTTGTAGGTACACGCGGGCTATCGTGGGTCAACTAGCATGTACATGCATGCAGTAATGGAGCAGGGCACGTGGGCCTTTATAAAAGGGGTTTTTAAGAAGAGTTGTTCAGTAGTGTTTTGGAAAAGAAGGAATCTGAGATGGCCTAATGCCAGGTAAGCATGCCTGGTGCAAATTAGGGTTATAACACATGTAGATTATGTCTTCCAGATCCCCATGTAGGAATGTTGTCTCCACATCCCTCTTTTCTACATCAAAATCAAATACAACAGCAATAGATAAAATAAATCTAATAGAAGTTAACATGGCAACAGGAGAAAAAATATCACCAAAATCAATCCCCTCGACCTGGGAATAACCCTTTTCTACTAACTGAGCTTTGTATTTCTCCACTTTTCCTTATGCATTCAGCATATCTTTAAATACCCATTTGCTACCAATGGGATTTCTTCCAGTTGGCAATTCCACTAGATCGAAATCCTCATTCTTATCCAAGGTTGTCCTTTCTTCAACCATGGCCTTTTTTATAGTTTTTCATCCTCTGAATCCAATGCCTCCCTAACAGTTATAGGATCATCATCAGTAATAGACAAAGAAAAAATTGAATCGAAATTAGATGGATTATACCTTTCCAGTATCCATTTTTCCCACATCGATCTCCTCAATACTGGAGTATGAGGATCTTCTTCTTCTAATTCCTATTCTTCTGTAGAGTATGATTCATCATCCTTTAGCTCAAACTCTATTTTCTCTGGTTCTTCCTTACTTGGTAGGACTTCCTGTTTGACAACATGCTTCATTTCTCTAAATACCACATCTCGATTATACACAACCTTCTTAGTTTATGGTTTCCAAAGCTTATAACCTTTGAGACCATATTTATACCCAATAAAGATACACTTTACAGCCTTCTTATCTAGCTTAATCTCATTTTCCTTTGGAACATGAACATAGGTCTCACAACCAAATACCTTGAGATGTGTGAGATAAGGTTTCTTACCAATCCATACCTATTATGGATTCTTGTCATCCACTGTTGATGAAGGTGATCTGTTGACCAAGAAACATGCAGTACCCATTGCCTATGCCCATAATTCTTTCCCTAACCTAGCACTATTGAGCATGCAACTTTCTTTTTCCATTAGCGTCTTGTTCATCCTTTCTACAACTCAATTTTGTTGAGGTGTATATGGAGTAGTCTTCTGCCTTGCTATACCACACTTCTTACAAAACTCTTCAAATTAATTCTCGTGTAACTCTCCACCATTATATGTCTTCGACACCTTAATTCTATTATATGTTTGATTCTCAACAAGAGCCTTAAACTCTTTAAACCTGTCAAATACTTCATATTTCTTCCTAAGGAAATATATCCAAGTATTCCTCGAGAAGTCATTTATAAATGAAACATAGTACATAGATTTTCCCAATGATGGAACCGACACAGGTCCAAACACATCATTGTGCACTAGCTGTAAAATTCCTTCTACCCTCGTTGCACCAGAAGGGAATCTTACCTGATTTTGCTTCCCATATACACAATGTTCACAAAACTCAAAATCAAGAGAGTAGTTAGACATGTCTTCAACCATACCTTTACCATGTAGTAGTCGAAGACTCTTCTCTCCGATATGCCAAGTCTTTGATGCCACAACATAACCTTTTCTCTAGAGACTGTAGGAGTTTTTTCTTCTTCTGCTCCAATATTATAACAATGGAACTATTACACCCATTACTAATAGTGCTTCTTTGTAGATTATATATATTTCCAATTCGAACTCCCTTCAGCAACACCATTTCTCCTCGAACCATCCTGCAAGTTTCCTTTTCAAATACCGTTTGTACCCCTGCATCGTCCATGTTTCTTACAGAAATCAAATTTTTGACCAATCTTGGGATGTGTAGAACCCCAGGTAGTGTTCTAATCCTTCCATCTATGAGCCTCAACTTGACTTTTCCTCATTCTATGATTCTAGTTGTTGATTCATCACCTAGGAAAACATTACCTCCATCATACCTTTCATATTCACAGAACCACTCCTTGTGGGGATTCATATGAAAGGATGCACCTGAGTCAACCAACCATGTCTCATGATATCCATGTGTTCTTGAAGAATCCAAGTACACATCCCCTCCTTCTTCCTTGGAGGTCTTTTCTTCTGTAGAGGGAGCACCTTTAGATCCCTTCACTTTCTCAATGCTTTTGGATCTACATTGCTTTTTGAAGTTCCCTTATTTTCCACATCTCCAGCATACCTTTACAAACTTTCCGGGAGATTTAGATCTACCCTTAGACTTAGATATCCCACTTGAGGACTTAGATCTATTTCTATCCTAGGAGCTTCCTCTTTCAAATAATGCATATGTACTTTTTCCTTCCATGTTCTTCTGTCTCATCTCCTCTGATAAAAAGGATGAGACCACATCATCAAAACTCAAGGTAGTTGTATTACTACCTATGGCCATAACCAAACTATCCCACGAATCTGGTAAAGAGCACAGTAAATTGATACACTTATCTTCATCTGAAATTTTAATCTCAACAGATAACAACTGACTTGACACAGTTTTGAAGGCATTTCGATGCTATGTCACCGAGTCTCCATATCTCATCCTTAGGTTATACAAATTTTTCCACAGGAACAATTTATTTACCAGGGACTTAGACTAATACAAGTTCCCCAACTTATCCCATAACTCCTTGGATGTAGCTTCCCCTTAAACATTCAGTAATAGTAAATCTTAGAGACATAATCAAATTGTGCTCTTCGCCTTTCAATCCAACTTTTTCCAGTCATCTGTTGAGGTTCATGTAGGTGCAGTATCTAGATCCACCATGACCCGCTGATCTCTTTCTACCAACAGATCTTCCATCTTGAGCTTCCACAACTCAAAAATTTTCCCATTAAATTTCTCGATCTCTATTTTTGAACTTCTCGCCATTTCTCTTCACCTAAAGAATCAATATCGCGGATCTCCCACTATAACAAGGCTTGTCAAAATCTCGATCCAAACCCCTGACCACAAAGGCATCCACCTGAAGCCAAAAATTGCTTTGATACCAAATGTAGATTTTTAACCTTGTACAATTATTTACTGTAAACAGATTTTCAAAAAAAAATAACAGAAAAGATACAATGGAAAATACACACATTACACAGATATTTTTCGCCTGGAAACCCAAATCGGTAAAACCATCATATTCTATATTCAATCATATCATACATTGTTTACAATACAATATACATATAGGAGCCAGTGCCATCCAAAACCCTAATCCAATGACCTAGATTAGTCATCAACCCTAATTCCTTAACCGTAAATAGAAAACCATCGTCGAAAAACCATGTACCGAAAAACTGCCCCCCTCTTACCCCATTGCACGTCCAGCACAACGTAGTCTTCCAAAGAATATAACACATATCCAACAAATGCAACGGTATGTAATCGGTGTACCTCAGGCCTAGGTACGGCTATTTAGGCATATAGCTAATGTAGTTGTATGCTACAAAGACTCATGTGGGGGCGGGGCCCTCGGCATAGATAGTGTATGACACATTTTTTATTGGATTATAGATGGAAAATTAGGGCTAGGAGACCAAATTTTGTAACTTAAAACCCATATTTTTTATATTATCATACATGGAAATAATATATATACATATCTATTTTTTTCATGGTATACAATTTTTATGTACAATCATATGTGTGTTTCTTTTATACATGTGACAAATGCCAATCTAGCACATAATTAGCATATGCATCAGATACAGAATTTGCACTTATAAAAATATAAATATAAGTAATATAATTAAATTATCATTCTAGAATATGTACACATATAATTCGTCGGACCAATGTGGGATCACGCACACGGTATTGTCCATTTAGTTCTGACATCACCAATTGGGAATCTAGGTGAACCTCTAAACATGAAATACCATGTGTAATGGCATCTCTTACGAGTTTGATCACGATGTTGTACTCAACCACATTATTTGTTTTTGGCCCTAAAAAAGCACCTCCAAATACAATTGGTTGTCCCTTTGGCGAATAAATTACCCATTTGGCAGAAGCGAGATTCTGAGTGTGATGGCTTGCGCCATCCACGAACCTGAAATGAACTGAATATTCTATGGGCATCTGCCAATAAAGAAGAGACACAATAAATGACAAAGACAAAAAGAAATAATATTAAATCTATTATTTGTGTACAATGAATACAAAGAGCACACGCCTGAGTGACATGCTCAAGAGAAATACTTCTTAATATAGAGCCCATTTATGAGTTCCAACGGCACATTCCCTTCATAATCAACTAACTCGTAGGCTCCTTTTTGAAGTGCATGCCTCACGATGTAAGGACCGTGTCATGGATGGAATTTCCTCATAGGACCAGGAAAAAACATTGTGGAACTCTTTAAATAAAGAGGTATATGTACAGATCTCTTAGGGAGAATTGTCTGCACTAATAAAAACATTTTCTACGATGCTAGGGTTTTTAGAGATGTTGATCATAATGGCTTTTTATATATTTTCCATGTTCCCTTCAGAATAGGCATTATTCTTTGCCAAGGGGTTCACATACTGATCGACACCTTCACACACAACCGATTGAAACTCTCCACTTTCAACTCAACTGAGCTCCGAAATGAAATATGATCAATGATGCATATCCTCCCATGGTCGTTCTGACCCTTTTATTGCCTCTACAATGGATTCATCAGAAGGAAATATAGTGTCAAGGTAGTCGAGGGAAGTCAAATAATTTTGAGCCCAAATGGGATCTAGAAACTTATTGTCTTCTTCCATCCATAGAGAAAACATATCAGAGTCTGCAATAGCTTGCTAGATTGCTTGATAAGCAATCTTTGTTGCAGAAAACGGCATGGCCATTCCATCATGTGAAAGACCTTCAATCAATTCACACAGTGAGGTTAACACCCATGGATCTTCAAAATACATAGTTCTACACGAACCTACCCGTATAATGGGAACTAAGGGGTTCAACTTTTGATATCTGACCAGGGTAACATGAATGTAGGAAAGTGGTTCTAAGAAATTGAAAGTTCCCATAAGCAAATGATACATTTCAACACCAATGCTCTCAGTTGTTGTCTAATATTGTTTTATCAATGAGACCGTAGATCCTAGGTTTGTTGCAGAGTCGAACTGGTTGAACAACATCTAGTATATCGTTACTATCCTCACTTTGTGAGGGAAGCACATAAATTGAAAAATTGATGAGACAAAATTCATCATTTCATAGGTCCAACTCATTTCTAACAAAAGGTTATAGTTGACCGGAGCATCAACTACTTCAAATTCTATAGAAATGGTCTTCCCCCCTAACTGGATAGGAAAAGATGAAATGAGACCCTGCGGTATAAACGATATTCCATTGAATGAAGTTAAAAGAGTAAGAGAAGGTGTAAGCTCAAGGGAACCAATTTATTTCCAACAAGACAAATACATAACGTATGTCGAAGCACTTTCATCAACAACAGTTTTTCTAATAACCTGTCTCGCATAGACAACATTAATTTGGAACACCTAATTGTAATAGCCCTGGTAAATACATAGTGATAAAGGGTTTAATACTTCGTTAAGAGGCTTGGTCAAGCCTATTCCTAGGATAAATCCTATCCCTCGTTCATATTCCCCTTCTCGTATGACCTTCCTTCCTTTCACACACTTCCCTTCCCTTCACACGCCTTTCAGAGAGAGATTTCTTTTGGGTGGAGAACCATTCCAGAGAAGTCCCCTTTTCCAGTTCTATGCTAAGGTAGGTTAAGTAACCATAAGGTAGGTTAGGTCAATATAAGGATGGTATATTGGGTAAGAAAAGGTGAGGTAACCATATCTATGTTATGCATTAGTGGGTATGCCTACTCGGGAATGAATTAGGAGGTATGCCTACCCGGGTGAAGATGAGGCTTCACTTCTGCAGCATCAAACTTCATAATGAATTGACTCGAAGAGTCAGAAACCTCAATCACAGACAACAATACAGCTTCTTATGTCGGGAAACTTTGTAGAACCTCTAGGGTCGACATCTCACATGGCGTCTAAGCCAAGTCCTAAAAATAGAAAATTTGGGTGTGACTCGAGCATTCGGGTTGTGCAATGCACGCTTGTACACACCTTTCAGCATGCATGGAATCATTTCCTTCTCAAGATTCTCTATATGGAGAGAATTATAAGGATCCAAAGTTTCTTTCTCCTTAGACATCGAATCAGGATTATTGTAATCGTGATCTTTGGTCAACAAATCAACCTCCTCCACTTTCTTATGATTCACCATATTGACGAACAACATTGATCCATCTACAAAGGTGTATTTTGGGTGCCCCCTTCTGGATTTCTACTAAAAGAAACTGCCTGCAAATTATGTTCATGTGGGAATGGGTTATTGTTGGTGTTGTGAAGTGTTGTTGTTTCAATACACACTTGCACTCACACTAACCTTCTTAACACTAGGGGGTTTGAGACCCAGGGTTTGTCCAAAGCATGTCCAACAAAAACCCCTAAGCATCAGCATATCAATCCTCGAACAAGGTTGAGGAAGGTCTCACCTAAGATGCAGAAAGGATCACAGAGACCATAAGGTCTTGTGTCAGGGATGGAGGATCAAACATACTAAACAATATTATAAATGGCATCCATCTAACTCATGTATGATATTCTAATAAGGACTAAAAATTAAAACTATACACATGTAGGTGCTACTCATTCAGAAAAAAACTCAGGATAGAATAGAACTACCATATCTTTATTATTAAATGTATTCCATCATATTAGACATATACAATGTGTTGAATAACTAAGTTGAATAACCATACGAATTTATCTCATTACTATATAAATAGGGGTAATACAACCGTATGTATCTTGCGTTGAGATTTAAGATTTAGAAAAATAAAAGACACAAGAGACTTCTCCATACAACACAAGATTATCATAGGCTAACTTAGATCTCTAGGACTGATGCATCTAGACATTATCTAGTCTCTTTTCTGAGCTAAGAGCTCTCTTTTATATATATTTTTTGTTGGGGAGTGTTTTCCTTCATTGTTCTGCTCCACTCGCTTTTTTGATCTAATGGCCTCGCACACTTCTGGTACCTACCAGGGCTCCACATAGGTTCTATACATCATAGGAAATCCTATCTTCCTAGCCAGGTCATCTTCTGGCCACCCCACATATTGATCTATTGCTGGCAGCAATCATTCTAGTACATATCCTAGTGATTCATTTCTTGCTTCCGGTGGGAATCTTCTTGGTTTCCGAAACAACTAACAAAACTTGAACCAGCATGCTCAACTGACAAAACTCGGACCGGCATGCCCTTGGCCGCCTTTAGACTTGGCGTGCTGCTTAAAAAAACCTATTTTGATGTGCACACTATGGAATTCGTTTGTGCATCTCCTTAGGCACTCACAAAATTTATGGATGAGCACGCACAACTTTCATTTGTGTGCATGCAAAAAACTGGATCCAAAAATTTTGGTGTCAATAGGACCCCACCACTATTACTTATCTCATCCTCGAGCTATCTACTTTATGGAATGATGTTTGCAACAAACCACACTATGGCCTTTATGTGTTGCAAAAATTCTAGGAACTGATGCTCAATCTTATAAAAGCATTCCTGAAGTGACTAGGTCATATGGATGATTGTTTCTACGATCTCAGTTTTGACCATCGACGATGTGAGTTCCATGGTATTGAGTTTCTCAATCAATGGGCTGGCACTGGTTTCAAGGTCAAAAAGTTAAATACCAGTCCTCAAATAGCTCGTTGATGGATTGTTGGATGTGTGGGTCCTTTCTTTCAGGTAGTCATAAGAAGCGATGACCTTCAAATGCCTATTAGTTACCAGTAGGTCACTCAAACCTGCGAGGGGGTCACCAAAGTACCATTTCTAATAATAAGAGGATCCAACTATAATGAAATTCCTTACCTACATTATGGGCATCCAGACAATCATCTATGAATTCGTTCATTACATATCGGGCCCATGCCATCTGAATTCCAGTGATGCACCACTTAGCTGCTACGATGACCATGTATGGGAATTCGTCTCTGGTACAATTGTGTAAAATTTTGTGTGCTAACGGCTGGGTAGCAAACCGAAGTGGTCCATTGCTGACTTCTGAAATAAGAATTCCCCACCTCCCTCGGTGGGTAGAATAGCTTCCATAGATTTATTTTTAGGCAGCATCCTTAGTAGTCAGGGCCTTCTCGGGATATTCCCCCTAAAGAGGTAGGCCTATCATGGGGAATATTGCAACTTCATCGATGGGGTACTTCCCTCCCAGCCAAAGGTAACCGCCATGCACTCGAGTGAGTAATAGGAAGGTACATAGAATAATTGGTTCGTTGTGTCCAAAGTGAGAACAGTCTGACATAGAGAGGATGTCTGCCTGGCGAGGAGGTTGGGCCCATTCCTGGATGAGTGTACGTGGTCTTTTTTCTGCATTGTGAACATTGTGAGCATAGTGAGCAAAGGCTAGAGTGGGGAACTGCTCAAAGTTGAAGATATCTTAATCAACGAACTGGACATCATGTATCCATCTAGTTTGGGACCCTGTGAATGTGACATGTGGAGGTAAGGCATGGTCTTCCAATTGGTGATTGGTGATATTATGAGATCTTATTTGGCCCTGGGTTACACTTGAGGAATCCATGGAACATCTGAGCTGGGCACGGAACAGATGTTTTGCGAACGGGCGAGGTGGATGACCCTGAATTGTGGTTTTAACAATTTGGTCAATGAAGGTGAGTTTAGGGTATGTCTTATACTGAGAAAAAGGTGGATATGGATGAAGGAAAAAATAATTAAAAATGTAGCAAGTTGTCCACATATTACTTTGGGATAGTCGAAGGCTATACGATCTCTGAACATCAACTAATTCTGGCATGAGTGAGTGTATTATATTATGGTATTATGGGTTGAAGCATGGCCAATTGGTGAGTGCATGAGTTGTCATAGTCGTCAGTTGCAAATTCGTACACCAGAGAAGTATCAAAGGAGTAAGTTCTCTTGAACAATGAATCAACTGCCACCTAATCTCAAATATGGGGAAGGTCATCGTAGCTATTTCTGGGACTACCCATGGGAACATCACCATATTAATATAGGAAGGGTATGGGATGATGGGGCCTAGAACATGATTAGGCCTTCCTGTATCAATGCCCATGTAACTCAGTGGAAGGCATCACATAGGTTTCTTGTGCCCCTCCATGCGGTTGTTTTGAATCAACCGAGGAGTGGCCAGAGTCCTCCTCTATTGCTTTATTTCTATGCACAGTGTGAGGGGAATTCATGATACATGGGAGCCAGTTTGCTTTAGAAACATTTTAGGAGACTCAGAGAGGTAGCGAGGACAGAAAGGCAAGGGTTGTGTAGATGATCCCCACCTTTCTTGGGAAGTACACTTATAGAATCGAGGTCGTTCCAGTGAAGTAAACTCATAGTACATGTAGGTGCTATGGTCTTCCACGTGCTCCTCCATAGAGATATGTATGAACCTCCTTGTCGACACCTCATAAATCTTATTTTTCCATCAATCCAAGGCATCATTAGAATTTGTGTCATAAAACTTGAAACTCCTCCAACTTAATTATCTGTCTAAGATGGGGTTGATGTGGTCCTGCTTGCACCCTATTACCATGTAGATATTTTCAATGGTCAAGCTATGCACATCCTCGTCGACGGGCTCATTGTATTGGTCACACTCATATGGATCTAGTGGCATGATGACACATAGGGTGTCAATTTGAAATGACATCTGGCGCTTTTTCAAATTCAACACTGCATTGTTGTCAAAACCCCAATCGATTCCTAATAATGTAGGGTAGGGATCTGACTCACCCATGATTTCAATGACTTCAAAGTCGGCCTTTGTTTTTACTCCTTCAATATTCACCTCTACCTGCTCCATCTAGTCGATGGGGTAGATATTGTATTGATTGGATAATCAAAGTTGAATGGGTGACCAAACCAACTTAGGTTTCCCCATCACTTCCCAGGATTTATTGGGTAAAATGTTCACGTCAGATCCTATATCCAACATGACTCCATACATATCATACCCACGAATCTTTGTTGTCATTTTAAACTCTTGTCCAATGCGTTTTTTCTTGCTGACCTAGAATACATCCCTTTCTGGTAGTGAAGTTGTAATGACGATCTCCTCTCCTTGTTATTTCATGCAAGCAGTCAACATCTAAGTCAACTTACTCGCAGCTTTTGGATCTCTGAGAAAATGCAAACAGCAGTGCAAGAAGGTATTAGCTTGATATTTTGCTTCTGCCATGCGACTGAGCTCACGCAAGCCTTCTGAGTGCATTGTGCATTGCAAATCTTCTTGGCATTCTTCATACGCTTCATGCTCAATGTGTCATAAAATATTCTATCTACGTGATTCGTCTATCAATCTTTAGGTTGCACACTGGATTTCTTTGCATGCGCGAGCTTCCTCCAAATATCTCTACATCGAGTGTTGTAGTTCTTCACGTGCACGTGCTTAATCCAGGGACCTATGTGTCACCCACTACACTTCTTCTCGGATCCATGCTTCCTCTAGCGACCTATGCATCGCCCTTTGAACTTCCTCTCACACCCATGCCTCTTAAAGAGACCTTTGAGTCGCGCATTACATCTCCTCACACTCTCATTATTCCTCCAAGGCTCTCTTCTCATCATGCAAAAACTGCTTCTACTGAGCCACATAAAACTTAGGAGGGGGCTGGGGGGCCTTCCTGATATTTCCCTCTACTTTTTGACCCAAAATTTATCCATTCTTGAAGTCTTCCCCTGTCTTCTCCCCTCCACTGGTTACTACCCAGATGTCCACTTCTCCATTCCTCTTCTTGTTTTTTCATGGCTCGGCATGTACCATGTTAAAATTACCCTTCTTATCCTCCCACTTTTTCAAAAAGTGTATACAATCCTTGGTTACATGTTCAGGACTATAACAGTATGCGTTGAGCATGCATGACTTAGTGAAAAATCATGTGACATGACCAATCTCACCGCAATTGAAACATGTGAGGGGCATGCTACCTCCTCCACCATATCCTCATCTACAACCACGTTGATACAGATTTTATGAGAAGAATGAAATAACTACAGATTATTAACAGGTTCTTAACACAAAATAATAGAGATACAGTAAAACTGGTTTTCTATTCAATAAGAAAATAAGTTGAAACTGTAAAATGCAGCGGAAGCAAGCTTGCTAGAATGTGGTGGATTATCTCTGAGAAGATCATTACAATGAGGCTCTGAAGGAACTTTTACAATAAACATGAATTCCAAAAACCCTAGACATCCAAAAACCTAACCCTAGGAAATGAAGCACTGAAAGTCATGCGGGCCCCATCTGGGTAAGTTAGTACATCAACTTCCTGGGCTCGTAACTTTTGCATACGATCTCCATTTTAGGTGTAATAGCCCGTTGGAAAGGTATCATCGAGGAGATTCATTTTGGGGGGGAAATCATGCCTTCATATATAATTTATAATATCTATCTTGAAAACCCTTCATTTAGGCCCTCAAAATGGCCCCAGAAGTTAAAACTGCTAAAAATCGTAAATTGCCAAAATTGCCAAAAATATGTTTTGAGCCAGTTGGAAAAGGTGGGTGACCACTAATATCCACCTGGATCAATCCTTCCTCCTTAGGAAGAAATGGTCTCCATTTCATTGATTTCCCCCATCAGATGAGTAAATTTCAGTTGAATTTGGCCCCAGGTAAGCCACTTACCTTGGTGCAGGAACTGCCCTGCTTTGACAACTAGATAAAGATGGATCCTTTGTTGTCGAGTCCCCTTGATATATGTGTCCACAATATGATCACGATATTCTTGTTGTATGCATTCGGGGTTTAGATATTTTAGTGTCAATTGTTCTTCTATGTCTGAGGTGTCCAATAATGGTGGGAAATAAGGGCGAAGGAGATCCACGTTCAAAATTGGGTGCAGGTTGTTATCACTGAAATTTCGTCCACACAGGGCGACAAGAACTCCGCATCATCAACACAACAATGAAGTCACTCATGGCACAGAATGAAGTTTACAGCATTCTAGAAGGGTCAAAAACTATACAAAAATTGAAAGACACTTCACATTAGTAAGGTGCGCGCGTATGCGCGGGATAAGAACGTGTTGTGCGTGCTTAAGCGCCCGACGCGCGACTGTCCACAGAAAAAGTTGTGCATCTGCTAATACAGTGCATTAAATGCTTAAGTCGGCCTCCCGATCACCAATGGACCTTCCACCGAGATGATTTGACATCCAGATCAGGGTCGGTTCTGCAAATTCGGTGAATTTATGGCTTAAGTGAACCCTAAACAGCACCGTGTTTACACCGGAAGCTAGTTACGTGACCGCCTGGAAAATGTTATAAATAGCAGTGAAGGCTCGTTGTTTCAGCAGAGAATTCCATGCAAAGTTATGCTATTCAGATTCAGAGCTCAGTCCTTTTGACAAGCCATCCTTCTGCAGCCTAATTCAGAGTTCTTTCACCGTTTATTTCAGTTCTACTCGTTTTGTAAGGAAAGCACAATCTTGAGAG
>SNQJ01S0045011.1:43142-89585 GCA_010110895.2 Picea sitchensis
CATGACATTTCCATAAATAAGGTTGGCCCAAAAGAACATCACAAACTTTGAGAGGAGAAACATCACACAATACCTCGTCTTTGAAGGGCTTGATGTCATATGACAGTCGGCACTGTTGGCTGACGCAAAGCTCGCTTCCTTGGCGGAGCCATCTAATGGTGTAGGGTTGTGGGTGCGATGTTGTCGGGAGGGCCAGCCATTTGACGACCTCTCTTGAGACGGGTTCTTCTAGCTACTACTATCCACGATGAAGTGTAGCGGGGTGCCTTTTACCCACATCTATGAAGGAAGAGGCGTTCTCCTTCTTCTGGCTCATCTGGTTCACCAGGCTAGAGCTTGGTGGTAGAAACGGTGGCACTGGGTTATGCATCAATGATTCATCTTCCCATTTATAGTTTTGGCTCGAAGTTTGGACCTGCATCTGATTCAAAGGAATTCACTTCGGCCACCAGGGACTGCTTTGAGTGGCAGTGAGCAGTGTTATGCCAAGGGCTCTTATGGAAGTCACGCCACTTCCTGGTATCTTTATTTGTCTTTCTGGTGTCCTTCTTTGCTTGTGGCTGGGACTAGTTGTCCTAATACTGTCCATATTTTCTCTATCCTTTGTTCTATGGGTTGGGGCCACCCTTTCTTGGATTTTTTTGTGAGGGGTTCCCAGGCCCAAATTGCCACGTCTTTTGTTTGAGCTTCTGCTCAATTTTGACAGCATATCGGTAGGTCACACCCAAGGATGAGATGTCCAAAAATTCCATTTCAGTCTAGATGTATCTTTGTAGAGAACAGCAATACTTGAGCACCATATGTCACTCTGAATCTTTGATAACTAGCTTGGTGCGTAAGGTATGAAAGATATTTGTGAAATCTGGCACTGCTTGGTCTCTTTCTTGTCGCAGTGTGGTCCATTTGGTATACAAGTCATCATAACTTCTGAAATGGTAGTATTGTTCCTTAATAGCATCCCTGAAGGATTCCCAGACAGCCGTGACTGTAAATAATGAGGGTTCCACTGTTTCCTTTTGCTCACAGAAAGTTTCCCACCAATCCTTGACATGGGGAACGGCTTTGAGGAGCGCAAAAGTAATCTTTTCTCTATTCAAAAAGTTATGGATAGAAAAATACCCTTCTAGTAGATTCAACCACTTGTCTACAGAATCTACATCTATATGACCTTCAAATATAGGAATATCAAAGTTTATTTGTACCTTGAAGGGGGTGGCGCCTCCGCTTGAAGAAGATGTGTCACCTGTTGGTAGTCGTCGAAGGATTTACGCGAAACTATCCATCATCTCGTTCTTTTTTTGCGTGATGGATTCCTCAATAAATAGTTTGAAAGGATCTCCTGTCCCGTCATCTTTCGTTTCTCCTACCATGAGAGGTCACTTGGGCGTGTGAGAATTTTTTTCCTCAAGAGAAACAAACTCGAGACCCAACTCTTTCTAATCCGACCTCATTGGGGACATGCATTAAGACCACAAGGAGTAGACCACTTTGATACCATTGATACAGATTTTATGAGTAGAAAAAAATGAATACAGATTATTAACATTTTCTTAACACAAAATAACAGAGATACAGTAAAACTGGTTTTCTATTCAATAAGGAAATAAGTTGAAACTGTAAAATGCAATGGAAGCAAGCTTGCTAGAATGGTGGCGGCTTATCTCTGAGAAGAGATGTGATGGTTGTGCTCATTCGCAAGAAGATCATTACAATGACGCTATGAAGAAATTTTTACAATAAATAGGAATTCCAAAAACCCTATACATCCAAAAACCTAACCCTAGGATATGAAGCGCCAAAATTCATGTGGGCCCCATCTAGGTAAGTTAGTACATCAACTTCCCAGGGTCGTAACTTTTGCATACGATCTCCGTTTTAGGCGTATGATAGACCATTGGAAAGGTATCATCAAGGAGATTCATTTTTGGGGCTCAATCATTCCATCAAGTATAATAGGGAATCTTGATCCAAAAAAACCTTCATTTAGGCCCTCAAAATGGCCCTGGAAGTTAAAACTGCTAAAAATAGTAAATTGCCAAAATTGCCATAAAATTGTTTTGTGCCAGTTGGAAAAGGTGGGTGGCCACAAATATACACCTGGATCATGCATCCATACCCACCTCAGGGTCCTCCTTGATATACGCCTCTGTCATCGACACTAATCTCACCACCTTTTTGTTCCCCTTGTATCTAGAATGCATCTCGGGTATTGTCTTGCATCAACTGGAGGGAGCGGTAGTTATTGATATCATGGCTGACAAACTTATAGAAATCACATAAGGGGATGTGATTTGTTACTTGATATTTTTGTAAGTTGGGGTAGTGGGTTGGCACATGGCCCTACTAACAGCATATTTCACAGCATTTTGACTATCCAGATGGAAATGGACTTGGCATTCCTGTCGCCACATAATTTGGAAGGATTGAGCACTCATCTCGTTGATGCTCTTCTAAACGACATGTAGTGCACCACAAATCTTCACACATGACTTTAGCCTTGTTCATATCTTGCAATTTTATTGTTAGGTTGACTAGTTGCAATTGAACCTACACCAACCCAGTCGATGTTTCTACACCTCCAGATGTGGCTTCCAAGTGCATCGAGATCTCAATTTCCTTGGCCTGAGAGGTCACCTTTTTTGGGGTGAGATAGACTCCGATATGGGGGAGAAACCCCATAGTGAGCCATTATCTTTGTTGCATGTCCTAGATATGGAATTTCTACCTATCCAACAAGATTTTGAACCATTGGTCATAATCCCAAACAGTCTCTCCTTCCTTCTGTTTGATTTGTTTGATTTCTGTAATGCATTGGGACTCTAACTTCGACTTCTAAAATTCCTGAAGTAGATCCTATTTGATCTCATCCAGGGACCTCACCTATTCTATTGGCATAGTATCATTATACTTCATGTACCATGTCAAGGCCCGATACTTTAATGTATTCTCTAGTTGGGAAATCTTAGCCACCTCATCTGTAACTCTCTTTACAGACCATATTGCTTCGCAAGTGAACCAGTGTTGCTCGGCATCATCCTTACTCGTCCAATGGAATATAGGAAATATCAGCATACTATATTGATTGGCCATCTTGGAACCAGTGTTAGTTCCACTCCTCTGACTGCTATTGTTTGGATCCTTCCACACCACTATTTCTTGTGGTAAAGTATTGTTGACTTCACCTTCTCCTTCACTTGTGTCATCTCTTCTTTCCTCTTCTTCTCTTTCTTCCACACTAACTTCTTCACTATCTGTTGTGTGTTATTCATGATTAAAAATGTGCAAGGGGGGGTAAGACCATCTTATCCTGAAATTTCTTGTGAGAGGACCCAAAGAGCTATCTAGTTGCAGTTGTTCAAGACTATCCAACATTATCAGTTCATTTTACCCACCACTAGGGGAGCCTCCATATTCCTTCACTTTGGATGCATCCACGTCATGTTCCCTTTCCTCCTGATCTGACTATGCACCACCAAAGTGAAATC
The DNA here is from genome assembly GCA_010110895.2 of Picea sitchensis. Taxonomy (NCBI): domain Eukaryota; kingdom Viridiplantae; phylum Streptophyta; class Pinopsida; order Pinales; family Pinaceae; genus Picea; species Picea sitchensis. The sequence continues at coordinate 46,628 of SNQJ01S0045011.1, forward strand.
CTGCCTCCATGCCGATCCACACACTACCACAACATGATTCATCCTCGGTCTAATATGCGCACTGCCACCTTGTGTAGAGTCAATTTCTCCACTCAACACACAACTTCTTCGTACACCGCTCACTTGGTTTCTCAGCGTATTTCCACTACACCGAGAGAAAAAAATATCATTTGATTGGTGCCCCACTGTACTGTGTGACAACTTCTCTTCTTGTTAGTGTGTAACCGTGTGATGCTTCCTCTTCCAAGTCCACTAGTGCACGACAAATTTATTCCCACGCACCACACATGTGCACTCTTCCTCCTCTCAATGTTACGACATACCACAACAACCAAAGGGTACAAACTTCATCACATAGGCCCTCACTACCACTATTGTCACTATTGGTATCTTCGTAGACCTTTCCTCACTTGTGCTCCACTCTATCACATCATCCTCTCCCACACCACTCCATGTTGTGATCTTCCTCTTCATTCTAGGCCTGACACCTCGTTATGCACCCTCGACTAACTCTTCTCTACTCTTCTGCTCAACTTTCTCCCTCGACTCATTGCTTCTTATGTACCTTTTGGATCTTTTTCTTCTCTACTCTCCTGGGTCCATTCTAGTCCTCACCTCATCTCAACAACTTCTTGGATCCTCCTCACTAGATCCATGATCTAGTTTTTTTTCCCCCTCCTTTTCCAAAACCCCCCCCAATGCTAATGGGTTTACTTAGCTATCCTATCAGGCTCCATGTGCATCATTATTTTTTTCTACGAACAACATCTTGATCCAAATGAGGATCTCTTATATCATGCTCTTTCTTGTACCTTCTTAAAACTTTCTTTCAACCTCGCTAAAAGAATCACTATATTCTATAGAAAAATCAACAATGTAGCCTTCCTTCACTCAGGAAAACCAAAAATCAATAGCCCAAGTCCAATTGTTATCCAGTGCCTTTAGACTATCAAGCTTGGCTTGATCCCATACTATTGGCTTCGATGGTAACACAGTCGAATTAACTTGTGCTTTTCTTTTTAACCATTCATGCAGTAAACATGGAAATTTTGCGAAAAAGAGCTCATCCAGATCAAAGTAAAGATATATACCTTTCCATTATTTCACGTTCACTTGTAATCCTTTCATCTCTCATAGAGAAAAATCATCCACCTTCACTTCTACCTAGTCTTGAATCTCTTCCTTAGATGGATGCCACCACATTTCTCTTTTTCTCCATAAATCTCAACAGACTTCAAGTCCTGACAACAGAACCATTTTTTGGCATTGTGCAGTGTCGGTGTTTCAATACACACTTGCACACGCACTAACCTTATTAACACTAGGGGGTTTGAGACCTAGGGTTCATCCAAAGTGTTTCCAACAAAAACCCCTAACCATCATCATATCAATCCTCGACCAAGGTCGAGGAAGGTCTCACCCAAGATGCAGAGAGGATCACACAGACCATAAGTTATTCTTTCATGAATGGAGGATCAAACATACCAAATAGTATTGTAAATGGAATTCATGTAACTCATGTCTGATATTCTAATAAGGACTAAGAATTAAAACTATACACGCACAGGTGCTACTCATTAAGAACAAACACAGGATAGAACAGAACTTCCATATCTTTAGTACTAGACGTATTCCATCATATTAGAGATATACATTGTGTTGAATAATTAAGATTAAAAACCATACTACTTCATCTCATTACTATATAAACAGGGGGAATACAACAATATGCACCTTTCACTAAGCGTAAGATTCAGGAAAATAAAAAACACAAGAGACTTCTCCATACAACATAAGAATACGATAGGCTAACTCAGATCTCTGGGACTGATGCATCCAGAAATTAGCCAACCTCTTTTATGAGATGAGAGATCTATTTTACATATTTTTCTGCTAGGTAACATAGTCCTTCATTTTTCTTCTCCACTCACTTATCTAATCTAACGGCCTCGCACGCTTCTAGTACCTACCAGGGCTCCACCTAGATTCTTTGCATCAATGCCAATCCTAACTTCCTGGCCAACTCATCTTCTCGTCGCCCCAGGGCTTCATATGTTGTTGGCACCAATCATTCTGGGATATATCTTGGTGATTCCTTTCTTGCTTCCGGTAGGCATCTTCTTGGTTTTCGACTCAACTGGAAAAAATCGAACCTGCTCGCTCAACTGAAAAAACTCGAACCTGCCCACTCAACTGAAAAACTCGGACCGATGCACCCTTTACGACCTTTAAAATTAGCGTGTTGCTTAATAAAACTCAATCTGATGTGTGCGCTATAGCATTCATTCATGCATCTCCTTAGGAGCTCGTAAAACATCTGGATGAGTGCGCACAACTTTTGTTTGTGCAGGCGCACAAAACTAGGTCCAAAACTTTGGGTGCCAACAGTTCCTCAGCACAGCAGGCTATTATTGCACTAGCAGGAATTAATCCTCTTCCAACTTTGGGCACTGATGAGTAAGGTGATATTCACTACAAATATTACAACGAAATTTCACCTTCTTCTTTTCCATATTGGACCGTCCAACATTCGCATCAAATTTTGGATTTTTATTATTGTTTCCACCTCCTTTCTAATCCTTTCCCTTATTATTCTTCCCTCAGGGTTATTAGGTTCCCTTCAAGGTCGTTGATTGTACATTGTCAACATCCAATGACTAAATGATGGAAACAGTCAAATATGTCACTTGACCAACTGCAGATGGATGAATAGTCATCTATTGCATATGGTTCATAACCAGATCTACGGTAGTGCTTTTTACAGACGCAGCAATGCCATCGACATGTGATCTGAACTTTGTTTTCAAGGGATCCAAAATTTTGAGTGTAGATCTAACTGTTGGGCCCTAAATATTGCCTCCCCCTTAGAGGATACTCCTGATGTAGATACATCCTTAGGGATGTAAGGAAATGAAGACTTGAGGAACCATTCTAGCAAGAACTCAAGAGGAACTTTGGCTTTGATCAGCCTCTTCCACCTCCACCACTCTTGGATGTGTTGACTTTGGCTTTGATCAGCCTCTTCCACCTCCACCACTCTTGGATGTGTTGAAATAATGTAAATCAAGAGCATTCTTATTATTTCATTATTGGATTAAACTCTACTGTGGATTAACTATGCTTCGCTATTATTATTTTATTATTAGGCTAAACTCTACTGAGGATTAACCAAGTCGGCATTGTATAAGGACCAAATCCCCTTTATGGATTGGTCATCGGACAACTACAAAGCGCAGAATAAGAAGTCAGCCCCAGCAGCTATAAATGAAAGGGCCAGATGCACTTAAAGGTGGATTTACCCACCCAAGCAGAGAGAGGTCGTCCCTGCATCGGTGTGACTCCTTCACACGCACAGCTTTAGATAAGAGCTAGCCACTCTAACATTGACACTTCCACTCTGCCTGCGTTCTATGGAGGCAAGCTGATATTCTGCTGGTGAGAGGAGAAGAAGGTGGTGCACTTCGGAGGAGGATTTCTCAGATAGTTGAGTTATCTCTGAACATTTGATAAGCCATTTATGATAAGGAAGTTTTGGCTGGTTTTCTTCCCCTTGAGGATTTACCATGATAAATGCTTGTGTACTATTGGGATGTACTTCGATCTTTTCTTATTATTCTTTTATCTTTATGAAATGCAAAGAACTATATAATAGCATAAACATTAACATGGTAATTTTATTTCAACTCAAGAAAGCACAATCATAAGAGGAAAAACGGCCACCGCTAATGGCCCAAAAATTAGGGTTTTGAAAAAGTGAGAGTTTTCAGCTACCTATCACCATAGAAAGTTGCGCCTCCCTCAAGGATCATTTCAGTAATTCCTTAGAGCTTAATCTTTCAAGCATAGAATCCTAAAGTGAAACCCTAGCTCTTGCTACAAAGTACCGTAGAAACTAAAACCACCAGAGTTCGTATACCGCTGTATACCGTAGTGTCCAGGCACTCAAATGCATAAACTGGAGATCAGATTCTGGATGTGGTAAAAGTTGATTTCGAAATTCGATCACATCAGCCTAACTCCTCACCAGCAGGTGCATCTATCCCCCGGATCATATTTTCAAAATTCAAAGTTTGGAAAATTAGGGTTTCATAAAACCCTGTTGCAAATAAATGCAGTTCCTAACCGGTTACAGCACCTGTGAGAACCAACAAATCACTCTGAAGTTTTGGTAATGATTACCTATCAAGTAATGATGGAGACACTACCTGTAAATGCTATCCGAGGTATGTACTACATATGGTTAATGGTTAAACTCTAAAAAGTATTTGGTGTGAGAAGGATCTTTTGCCATAGATCCAAGGATCTCAAGATCCAACATTATTCCAAAGGAAATCCATGCACCCAGTGTGTGATTATTCCTAATATGCATCTACTCTTAATTATCTTGATTAGTGTTGCATGTTGAAGTCGTGATCAAATTATTAGAAGGATTACGATAATAGAGCTTATCTTCTAACCTAACTTTCCACAAGCATGCATTGTCTTAGTACGTAAGATAGGTTGAAGAAAGCACTCATCACTTGAGTGAAGGAGATCCGAAGAAAAGTAAGCACTCAAGCAATTTGAGGACAAGACTCCAGCTCTTGATTAATCAAGATTCAAAAGCAACATGATAAAGCTTAATAACTTTTAGTTGAGATAGCAAATCGCTGTGAAAGTATTATAATTTGATAACATGTGAGAATACTTCGCTTGATATGACTAACACCTCCCCCAGGAGAAACCTCATGTGTTAGTTCTCAGATACTATTGAAGAATGCTCTGTCACAACACTATGAGAGTGTTGACCTCATTCTCAGTATGGCATTCTTACCTTTAAATTGCTAAATTAGAGGTAATAAGCTCTAAAGGAGCTACTATGATGATTGTTCATGCTATTGCTTTTATATTATCAAGAAGGATATTATTCTTGCTTGTTGTCTTTGTTGACCTTGCTCCGTGTCACATGAGGAAGCTATAATGGCTATTGCGTAAGGCAACGTATAAAGAAGAAACTATAAACGAAGCACCATCAAGGAAGAAGAAGGCGGGTCTCTGTCATTAAGACCCATGCTATTGAAGAATCCATGAACTCCCCAGAAGATTAGCTCACATCAATTGGCTTTACCATACTTTATGCAAAAGCCGCCACAAGCTTCTACTAGAACTCCAAAGGTGATCATGCATGGATGTGCTAAGGAAGAACATCAAGAACCCAGCCTCGGAAGAGGGACAACAAGCAAGGTATGAGTCCTAGAACTCATTCATTCAGATGCATGTGGCTCCATCACATCATTTCCACATTAATGGGTATGTATACTATGTATCATCTATTAATGATTATTCTCATAAAGACCCCAACATATTTGAAGTGATTCAACAAGATCAAGGAATCTAAAGCCTTGATAGAGAATCTTTTCCAAAGAAAGATTAAGATACTCACAGTCGATGATGGAGGAGAATATAATTTAAGAATTCGCGGAATATTCCAAGAAAGATGTTGGGATCAAGATCCCAACAAAACGGTGTAGCTGGAACGAAAGAATGTAACCATGTCAAAGTTGTGAAGATCAGATCTCTCCTATGCTTATGGGCGTAAGGAAGTATATGTGCTTATGTGCGGAACCAATTATCCCATAGCGAACTTAAGTTCTAGACCCCGAAGAAATGCCTCGAAAGAAGGAAATATTTGTGGGAAACTATGAGGTATCCAAGGCCTTAAAATCTACATTCCCGGTCACCGCCATATTGAGATCGAAGGGACGGATATTTGATGAAGAAGTTGCACTTAAGAAATCAGAAGATGCTACTTAAAGAGGTATGTGAAGAGGAGCCTCAAATCCTGTGGACGCATGTAATCCGTGAGAGAAGCCCTAGAGTTGCAGAACCTGTAAGGGAAGTCGAGCTCGATGAGGAAAACCTTGAAGATCATGATACAACAAAAGTCCAAGAACCTCTTCGTGATGACCTTCTCCCATAAAATAAAGCCCGCTGGGAAAGAGAGCTTATACAAGATGGAGAGAAGTGTGGTGATCCAGAAGGAACCACGAGATGGAAGAAACCTGTGCCATTCTCCAGTTACACGGCTCTGATGTGAAATCTTCTTGATGAAGAAATCCCATGTTTTGAAGAGGCCATCCGTAAGAAGGAATGTTAAGCAACAGAGGAATACTAACCATAAATGAAGAACGGCGCATGGGAAATAGTTCTCAGATCGAATAATAAATATGGGGTATCCTATAGATGGTTGTTCAAGATAAAACATGCCATTGATGGAAGTATTGAGAAATATAAAGCAAGATTTCTGTGGATTTTCCTAGAAGGAAGGTATTGACTATGAAGAGACATCTGCCCCTGTGGGCTTATTACACTTCCAATCGTAATCCATTGAGGATCTTACACGCCAAGATGAAACGGAAGTTTCCACTGATGGATCGAAGATAACCTTCAATGGTATTAATGTAAAAGTGTATATAAAGCAACCCAAGGATTTGAGGTTGAAGATGTGAAGTCCTTACAAGTTCTGATTGGATGAAAAGCCTTTATACGGCCTTCACAGAGCAAGCCCCAAGAGCCTGGTATGGTCAGAGATAAAATGTACTTTGATCTAGCTCATTTTACCAAGAGTGTGCCGTAAGATTCTAACTCTACTTCAAGATCATGGATAATGAACCAAGAATACTATTACCGCATGTGGATGACTTGTTCTTAATCGAAGAAAGCCCATCAACGAATGCAAAATGACTTGCCAACGGTGAATTTGAAATGAAAGACCTTGGCCTAATGCATTATTTCTTAGGTCTTGAGGTATTTAAGGTGAGTCCGAAGAATCTTCCTTAACTGTGGAGCTACACTGGCCGAAGAGAGATTCGATATGCTTGAATGCAAGTCCATGATTACACCAATGGAAGCAAAGCTGAAACTACTAGTCGACACTTCATCAGAATCGATTGATTCCACACTATACAGAAAGATTATTGGATCACTAATGTAACTAACGAACACCAAACCAAACATATGTTTTGAAATGAACACATTGAGTCAATACATAATTGAGCCTAGACATGCACATTGGATAGCAACAAAACATGTGCTAAGGTACCTTAAGGGTACAATGGATTATGGTCCAGCCATGATGGATCAAGCGGCTTCCTCTTTGATTGATATACCGATGACAAGGTGAAGCGCCATTGACAGGAAAAGAACTCCGATGCTGTTTCCAGCTCTGGGATCAGCCATGATCCAAGTATGCAGTAGGAAGCAATCCAAAGATTGCTCCTCAAAGATGAAGCGCGAGTACATCGATGCAATACGTTCATTAGTCGCCGGGCTTCATATGACTTCAAAGCTGCCTACGTGAATTTCCATTTGATTTGGAGATGAGATAAACCGCGATTCTATGTGATAATCAAAGTCGTATTAAAATGACAGAGAATCGGTGGTTCCACAACAGTCAGCACATAGAGATCCGCTATCATTTCATCCCAATTTACATGGTACAAGAGGAGCCTTGAAGCTCCAAAGTGACATTAGCACGGATGAACAGTTGGTCGATGCGGATGATTGCCCCCATCTCGCGTAAAGTTCAAAACACACTTTCGAGATAAGTTTGGCATTGTCCAAAGGACCTTCCCCGAAGGGGAGTAGATGTGATTCCCTGCTTCTGACCACGTTGTTAGAAGCAAGGAATCAACAAAGTCATGCTTCTGACCTAATTCTTAGACATAAAGCAAGAAGATGATTTGTTCCTTGCTTCTAACCCAGTCGTCAGACGTAAAGCAAGATGAGTCATGCTTCCGACTTCGCTGTTAGACGTAAAGCATGACGCTTCGTTGTTCCTTTGCTTCAATCGAAGTTGTTTATCGAAGTGAAGACAGAGCCGCGTTTCCGACTCGCTGTTAGGATCGAAGCACATTTGATGATCCTTGCTTCACTCCGCGATCGAAGGCAAGATGAGTCATACTTCCGACTCGCTGTTGACGTGAAAGTATGACGCCAGTGATCTCCTTTGCTTCCTCACCCTTCACCATAGACGTGAAAGCAAGATGAGTTATGCTTCCTCGACTGGCTGTTAGACGAAGCATAACTGCAGGTTCCTTGCTTCAACGAAGCAGCTAGATCGAAGCAAGATGAGTCAGCGCTTCTCACCTCGCTATTGATCGAAGCATGATTAGCGTGTCTTTGCTTCACCTCGCTTGTTGACGAAGCAAGATGAGTTATGCTTCACCTAGTTGTTAGATCGAAGCAACGCCGATGATCTCGTCAATTCTCATTGTTAGACGTGAAGCGAGATGTTGATGCGTTCCTTTCTTCTGACCTCGCTTGTTAGACGTAGGCAAGATGAGTCATGCTTCCGAATTCCTCACTGCTAGACGTGAAGCATGACGCTGGTGATGATCCTTTTGCTTGACCTCACTGCTAGACGAAGTAAGATGAGTCATACTTCCACTCGCTGTTAGATCGAAGTATGACGATGTGCGGATCCTTTAAGCCCGGTGCCTGTTAGACGAAAGTGCGATGAGAGTTATGCTTCCGCCCAGTTGTTAGACGAAGCATAACGTAAGGTTCCTTGCTTCCTAACGAAGTTGTTAGATCGAAAAGATGAGCCGCGCTCAATTCCTCGCTATTAGATCGAAGCATGACGCCGCAGGTGTTCCTTGCTTCCTCACCCGCTTGCCTGTTAGACGTGAAAGCAAGATGAGTCAGCGCGCTTCAATCGAAGTTTTAGACGAAAGCATGATCGCCGTGATTCTCGCCTGCTCTGACTCCAGTTGTTGTGGACGGTATGCAGATGATGATATTACTTAAGCCTTCACCTAGTTGTTAGACGTATAGCAAGATGTGCGGATCGACATCGAGCTAGCTTAACCACCGTGACATTGAGCCAGTGTAGTACCGTGATGATGTGGATCGACATCAGAGCTACCGGAACCTTTAACCGTCGCGGACATTGAAAGCCAGTGTACCGCGGATGCGATGCCTTGTGTCGCGATGAGGTATCATTTTACTGATACATATTTGATGCAGATGATGATAGCATTCTTTGAGAATGATGATGATGATGAAAAAAACTCAAGGACTCCTCAGAAATGTGCTAGACAATTCATTGTTCAAGATGATATTGACGATACCATCCTCAAGATGCCACCCTCATGATGCACTTCCTCACTCGATGCTGATGAAGATTCTATTAAAGAATACCCTTCTTGTTAAGGGGGGAGGTTGAAATAATGTAACTCGCTAAGAGCATTCTTATTATTTTGTTATTGATTAAATCCCCATTGTGGATTAATCTCATGTCATTATTATTATTTTTATTATTAGGTTAAATCCCATTGAGGATTAACCAAGTCGTAATTGTATAAGGACCAAATCCCTTTATGGATTGGTCATCTGGACAATTATAATGCATTAAGAAGTCGGGCCCCATAGCTTATAAATGAAAGGGCTGCATTTAATTAAAGGTGGATTTACACACACAGTGTGAGAGGTCGGCCTCCTGGCCAGTAATGGGTGACTTCACACGCTTTGTATAAATAGAGGCTAGCTCTCACTTAACACACACACTTTCCACTTGCCTATGTTCTTATGAGGCAAGTTGATATTTCAAGTTGGTGAGAGGAGAAGAAGGGTGGTGCATCTCTTGGAGGAGGATTCTCTCATATTGGTTGAGTTATCTCTTGAACATTTGATGTTTAATATGATAAGGAAGTTTTAATGGTTTCTTCCCCTAGAGGGAATTCTGTGATAAATGTTGTGTCTATTGTGGATGTGTATTTCTCAGTGATCTTGTTTTTATTATGCTCTTATCTTATGAAATGCAAAGAACTATAATAATAGCATAAACATTAACAGGATGTAATCCAATATGTGAGTTTTTGTGCCATGTTTAAGTGTGTATAGGAGGTCGGTGTTGGAATTATACCCTCCACCCCAAGGAAAGGATTGGAGGGGAGTTGAAGAAATCCATACACCAACATTACTACTTTGGAGAAATGCATGAGAACCAATCGACACATTTTGCATGATGAATGATGTCATCCCAAATGAAAAATCATTAGATATAAACAATGATGAAGAGGCCCCAGAGAAAGGTTGAGTGGACCCGACTATCAGTGGTGAATATCTATTAATTGACACGACTACCATGGATTGAACCACACTAGTTGTTTGGTCATACATGAAAGGAGGTAGGATTCCTCCTGACACTATTGTCGACGTCGGGGTTACAGGGGTTGTTGGAATACTAAGAGGGGGGGTGAATCAATATGAGAAATTTAATCACTTTTAACCACAATATATCATCTTTAATTTAATCAACAATATATCATCAATGTATCAATCAGAATTATATCATCAATGTATCATGAGCACATAAACATAAGAAGCATCACATCACATCAAATGTACAGTACACCAGAATTTGTGTGAACACCTAAATGGGAGAAAACCACAGAATATTTTCTTATATATCAAATATTACATTCATTGGAAGCACCAACTTCATGATTCTACAGCTGCAACTGGAATGAGGCTACAACCCCCTATTTATAGGCTCCAACCTGAAGGAAGCTACAACTCCTTAAATTCTCTAGCTCCAACCAGAAGGAGGCTACAACCCCCCAATTCTCAGGCTCCAACCTAAAGTAATCTCCAACTCTTTATGTTCTCCGAAAACAACTGGAAGGAGGCTACAACCCCCTTTCTTTTCCCCATCCTACCACCCTGAAATATAAGTGTCGACTCAAGCCATCACTACCACTAATCAACCTGTAACTGCTAATGTCATTGTCACTGTCATTAATACATCAACATGTCATTGTCATGGTCATATCAACCTGTAACTAATCATCAACCACCTAGAACATGTACCATACCATGCATCAACTATGTACCAACATATATGCATCAATCATGAACAATAATATATACCAACTACAACATCAATGATAAGTAACCAATCATGTACCATATGTCAAACATGAATGCAAATTGTACGATATACCATAGAATCAATCAAGTATATTCATGTACCATATCATCAATGAAGAACCAATGCATTTCCCTCAGAGATTCCCACTTACCACTGAAATGGTGAAACTCTCGCACTCCTCAGTCTTCACTACTCAGATTTTACTGTCGCAAACTTAGCCAATAAATCACTAGTTCACAAGATGATATTCAATAGAATGTGTGTGTGAATGTGTGTGTGAATATGTTTGTGAATGACTCCTTGAGGTGTATTTATACTTTTTCTAGGTAACCTCTCTCCTTAAACTTAGGGCTTCTAGAGTTTTCTTGTTACTACCACTTTACCCTTTCATTAAAGACATGTAACCAACTAGAGGATTCCAAATATCACCAGAAATAACATGGCAAGGAATATCCATCTATGAATGTATTACCTGCATATAGATTTTCCTTCATGTCCATATTCATCAATCAACTTCATGTACCAAACCACAGCGTAGAGTCTTCTTCAAGGGTTGACATAAATGAAAACCAATATTTCAACAATCTCCCCCTTTGGCAATGATGGTGTTAGATCCTAGGCCTGCACCTCTTCATTTTACTCATCAAACCAACCTATTCATCTATCAACCTATCTCTTAGTTAGTTTTTCTTGTTCATTGTGGGTTAGGTCATTTTGTTTTATTTCATCCTTTCTTTTCTTAATGTTAGTTGTTTTTCTTTTTATAAGGTTGAGTCAGGTCTTGATTTGAGTTTGGACAAGTCCTATCACCATGTATTATATCACTGATGGATAACAAGAAAATTGAACTAGGCCTACAGGTGTAAAACTATTGATTGCGAGAAAGCTATCATTCTGGCAATCAACAGACAGACTCGGTTTTTATGAGTTTTTATGGTTTAAAAATATTTCAAAGTTTGAGTAAAGTGCATTGGCACCCAAATCGTGCTCATATGTTCCTATTACCATTGTAATCGTGCACATTGTTTCCCTGTGCAGTTTTCACTACAGGTTTTGAGTGAGCCCTAAGTAGCGTATGGTCTTGGCCACCATTATCAATAGAGGCAGCTAGGGCATGATGATACCACCACAAGAGCATTGGAAGATAAATAGGGTAGAGCCAACAGGGCTCAATTTGTTCGAGGCCATAGCAGAGATCAAGCCTAAAGTTGAAGAGATGGAGGATAGTAAGCAACAAGTGGAAACCCTCAATCAGTAGAATGATAACATGAGGAAACAGATTCAAGAGTTGCAACAATTAATATCAAAATATTGAGATGCAACATTCAAAACTACAGAGAATGTACCAGCAGTTGCAGAAGAAACATCAAAAGACTTGCATGTTCCTAAAGGAAATCATCTGAGCCAAGTAAGGGAATTCAAAGCCTATGCAAGTTTTGTTTCAATTTTGAAGGTTTCTTTCTCCAATTAGTGGCATATGTGTGGATCCATGCAAATTCAATAACAAGTTTCATCTTTTGAAGACTTTTGTGGTGTAGCTCATACACTTTATTTATCAGCAGTGACCTTAGTTTTAGTTAGAGAATATTTTGTTTTAGTTCAATATACCATAGCCAGTTATAATGTAATATATTTTTGATAAAATAATGTTTTGGTAGGTCGAGGTTATAGGCCCAGAAAAAGGGAGTTATCCCTACAAATTAGCACTTAAACTCCAATTCACTCAATGTAAAGATGTGGTCTTGAAAAGTAATCATAACTAAATGGTGAAGTTTAATATTTACAAATATGAATGTAATGAACGGCTTAACTCTAGAATTTAGGATCTGAGATAGGCATTGAATCCCTTGGATGGATAAATAAAATAATATGGGAATGTAAATGGGTTCATATTTTTTGGGTGCATCAAGCTATCGAGATATAGATTGGGCTTATGAAGTGTAATATCTGCAAATTTTTCTACTCGGTGAATATAATTTCTGGTGAATAGATTGTCTTTCTCAATCTTGCTTGTCTTTCTTCTTATTTGGATGCATGTTGAATGTTTTGCAAAGAAAATATTCTTTCTCTTTCAGCTAATGTGCTTACAACCTGTTGAGAAATGTACTCCAAGTATTGTTTTGGGTTTAATGAAATGTGTTAGATCTCAAATTTCTAGCTACAAGTGACAAATTGTATGTGTCTCGGTGTTTTTATGTTCTACTTTTATATATTTTATCTGATCTACCAGAATGCATGCCACTGTCTAAAGGAAACATTGTAGTGAATATTGTGGAATAGTCCAACTAGACCCATGCCCTTGAAGCTCATCCATCAGCTAATCATCAAAACAAATAAACCATACTTATAAAAAAAAACCATCATTCCAACAATTGAGGCGACCTATCTCTTCCCTTAGCATTCAGGTGAAGACCTTAGGACCAGCAGATGGCAACACTTAGGCATGGAAATACTCATGTTCATCCACATGCTCCCCCTGTGACCATCGCTCCCCCTGTCTGCATGCCTCTATCATCTCCAATGCTTCTCTCTCTCTCTCTTCATGACTTGATCTATCTCTCCCCCTATGACATCAATGGAAAAGGGTAATCCTCCAAGGGGTTTCTCCCCCTAGTTGAAAGCCTCTGCTTTCTCTTCATGGTGCTTCCTCATGTAAAACTCTGATGTATATAAAATCATTCAAAAGATTATTTACTTGTATTCTTCAAGTATTTTGCATCTCTCCCCTTGTCTGACTATGTCTGACGCTATGTGGATCACTGAGGGGCATAAACTACTCCACGTTTTTGTCGAAGATACTCAAAATTCTCCCTCGGAAGGGCTTTGGTGAAGATATTTGCAATCTGCTCTTTCATCCTGACATACTCTAGCTTGATGTTCTTCTCTATATCCTATTCATGTAGAAAGTGATACTTAATTGGAATTTTCTTCATCTTAGAATGCATCACTGGCATCTTGGAGATACTAATAGCATTGGTGTTTTCACAAAATATTGAAATGGGCTCATCATACTTTACTTGTATATCCTGCAAATTTTGCTTCATCCAAAGAACCTGAGTACAACATGTTGTTGTTTCAATGTATTCTACTTCTGCTCTAGACAAAGATAATGATGACTATTTTTTCTCAACCATGATACCAGACACTCACCTAAGTAGAAATTTTCTCCACTTGTACTTCTTTGATTATCAAGACAACCTTCCTAATATGCATCTTTGTAAGCTACCAAAGATAAATCATTCTCTTTTGGATACCATAACCCAAACTCTTATGTTCCTTTAATATATTTGAATATCCTTTTCATTGCCATAACATGTGATTCCTTTGGTGTTGCTTGAAACCTTAAAACATGTCCAACTTCTTGCATTACATCTGGTCTAAACATTGTCACATAGAGTAATTTTTCAATCATTGATCCGTATAGCCTCTGGTCTGCATCCTTAGAGTCATCATCCTTAATTAACTTGCAATTGGTTTGCATAGGAGTACTTCTTGGTTTGGAATCTTCCATTCCAAATGTCTTTATCATTTCTCTGATATACTTGGTCTGAGAGATGAAAATACCTTTTTCGTGCTGACATATCTGGAGTCCCAAAAAGAAGGTTAACTCACCAAACAAAGACATCTCAAACTCATTATGCATGTCTTTGGGAAACTTCTGACTCATCGTGTCATCATCACTTCCGAAGATAATGTCATCTACATAAACTTCAATTATCAATATATTGTCTCGATCCACTTTTATGTAGAGATTGTTGTTTACATTGCCTTTCATGAATCCTTGTTGTTGTAGATACCTGTCCAATCTTGAATACCATGCTTTGGGGGCCTATTTAAGTCCATATAATTCTTTCTTCAACCTGCAAACATAATCATCCCTCTCTAATAAATAAATCATTTTCTTTGTTCGATGTAGAATTCTTCTTCTAATTATCCATTGAGAAAGGTTGACTTTACATCCATTTGATACACCTTGATTCTTTTGGAGCAAGCATAAGCTAAGATCAATATGATTGCTTCCATCTGAGAAACTAGGGAAAAGGTCTCTTCAAAATCTATACCTTCAACCTGAGTGTATCATTTACATATCAATATTGCTTTGTTTCTGGTCACCTCTCCATCCTCGTTCAGTTTGTTCCTGAAAACCCACTTTGTACCAATCACATTCTGATTCCTCGATCTTGGAACAAGTTCCCAAGTGTCATTATTTTCTATCTGATCTAACTCTTCATCCATAGCTTTGATCCAGTATTCATCCTTGCTATATTCTTCAAAAATGCTTGGTTCAATTAAGATAATAGTGTTAGGTGTTGATGTTATGGGGAATGTATTCTTCTTCGGGTTTCAACTCCTACATCTTTATTCTCAATGATTTGTTCAGGTGGATGATTTTATGCACTCGTTTACTAGGTGTCTTTAGAGGTATCTGAATATCTTGCTTCTCTTGCTCTGCTTCTAGATTCTATTCTTTTTCTTTTGCTTCTTCTTATACATATTCTTCTTATTTTAGATCTTCTTCGTCATTCTACTCTTCTAAATCTTTGCTTCCTTCTTTGACCTTCCATACATATTTCTTGTCAATCATTAAATTGATACTCTCCACGATTTTGTTGAGTTTCGGATTGAAGCATTTATATTCCCTTATCTTGCTTGAGTACCTGACAAATACGCCTTTGTCAACTCGAGAGTCAAATTTTCCAATCCTGACATCTTCTATTTTGATGTAGCATTTGCTTCCAAATACTCTGAAATGCTTCACATTTGTCGGTATTTATTTCCATATCTCATAGGGAGTCTTATCGTTGTTTCTTCTGATCATTCCTCTATTCTAAATATTAATTGTTGTATGTACTACATGTACCCAAAATATCTCACCCAACTTGGAATATTTCAACATGGTTCTGGCTATTTCTTGTATAGTTTTGTTATTTCTTTCAGTGACTCCATTTTTTTGCAGTGTCCTGGATGTTGAGAATTTCCTTTTTATTCCATGCTTGCCAAAGAAATATGTAAATTCTTTTGATATAAAACTCTCCACCATTATCTGACCTTAAACATTTGATTTTCAAATATGTATCAGTTTCAACCATTTCTTTGTATATCTTGAAGTTTTTGAATGCCTCTAACTTCTTCTTGAGAAATATAATTGTAGTCGTCAACTAGTACCATAAAGTATTGTTCGTCATGTAATCCCTTTGTTCTCATTGGTCCACATAGGTCGGTATGCACAATTTCCAATGGTTTTTTCATAGAGTACTCTTTTGACTTGAAACTGGTCCTGGTTTGTTTTCCCTGTAGGCAGTGCTTACATAAATTATATGTCTTTGAGATCTCATGCATTTCTCTTACTGCTTCCCTTCTACTAAATTTCATAAGATTATCAAAGTTTACGTGACCCATCCTTTTGTGCCAGAGCCAACTTTAATTTTCCTTTCTTAAACAACATCTTTCCTTTCCAATTTCAATCAGGATATATATGTTGTTTGGTGTTCTTATAGTTGTAGCCACCAACCTGCATGATCCTTCTTTCCTTATCTCACACTTTTCTTAGTCAAACAAAAGTTTGTGTCATTGATCACACATTTGACTTACGCTAAGTATATTGTGCATTATATCTTCAACTACTAGAACATTTCCTGCCTTGGCATCCTTGCTTCCAAGATTGACTATGCCTCTTCCTATAATTTTGCATGATTTATCATTGTTGAATGAAACTAATCCATCTTGTTCCTTCTTCAGGGTAAGGAACTCGTTCTTGTCACATGTCATATGCTTCAAACAACCACTGTCAATATACCACCCACTTTTCTTGTGTTGAGATTGTAGAGAAAGTGAGCATTCTTTAGTGTTGAATTGATTATGATTTCTTATCCATATCCTTTGTGGTTCTTGTATATGATTGTTTGTATTATGTTTTGATTCTCTTGGGGAAACAATCAATCTACAATATTTGGCCATGTGTCCAAAGTTGTTGCATTTGTAACATTTCACTTCATTACTCAATGATCCAAAACCGTTGCATTTTATGTTTTGTGTTTCATAAGGTATTATTGGACAACCATTATTTGAGTAGCCTTCAAATTTGCTTATGTTCTTGGCATAGTCTCTACATTTTACATCTTTATGCCCAAAATTATTACATGAATAACATAGCCAAGAAAAATAGTTTGATACATGGAGGTAGAAGATGTTTTGAATGGTGTTGCTCTTCTGAAGTCTTCTTCTTCTTGAGGTCTTGTTGGTTGCTATTGATTCTAAAATATAAATCTTCTAGATGGTACAGTTTCTCTATGATCTTCTTCTTGGGTCTTTTTTCCTTCTTCCTTATTGGGAGAGCCTCTGATGAATTATGCATAGCTTCTTTGTTTTGCTTCATGTTTTGTTGTCTTGGAGCTCGAACCTTTCTCAGTCTACATATAATTGTATCATATTCCAGACCTGTCATAGTATGGCCTTTGACTGTTGATGATCTCATCCAGTATTTTGGTGTTGTTCTGCTACATATCTTTCTTCTGAAGATATTTTTCGAGAGTGACTATTTCTTCCTCCAAACTTTCAATCATCTTTTCCTTTTCTTCTAACTAACTTATGATTGTTTCTTCAATACTTTTGTCTTCTTATAATTGGATTTTTAATTTCGTGATTACCTACTCGACTTCTTTGGAGTTGGAATTGTGAGCTTTATTCATTGTCTTTAACTATGCCTTGAGTGACTTTTTTTATTTTCTTTCTTTTCTCATTTCTTCTAAGGAACGGATTAGTTCTTCTCTGAGATCAACTTTTCCTTCTTCTTCAGAATCTTCTTCATAATCATATACTACCATGAAGAGTGTTCTTTCTAAATCAGTGTCATTGTCATCGTCCTCGTATGATGATGAACTATCTTCCCTTGAGTAGAAAATTTTGTTGAAAAAATTATTTTTGTTTCTTCTCTTATCTCCCTTTTGAATTTTCTTTTTCTTCTTAGGATCATCTTATTCATCGCTATTTTTATTCTTAGCATAGGGACAATTAGAATCACAATGACCAATACCACCACAATTGAAACATTTCAATGGAAACATACCTTTGTACTTGTCAGTTCCTCTTTTCACCTTTCTTATGAAGTTTTTCATTTCTTCATCTTCTTCTTAATCATCGTTGTAGCTACAATATGATTTTGGATTTTGCTTGTTCTTCTTCTTTGTATTCTTGGATACCTTGAATGTTTCTTCCTTCGTAATCAGATTATATTTCTCTATCTTCATCTCATAGGTTGTGAGTATCCCATGCAACTCATCCATGGTCAATGTAGCTAGGTCCACTCTTTCTTCTAGAGCTAAAATCTTCGGATCAAATCTCATTGGTAGAGACCTTAGTACCTTTTGAACAACAACTTGTTCTTTCATTTCATCTCCCAAACCTTTAATATCGTTCACTATTTCATCGAATCGTATAAAGTAGGATGCAATGTCTTTATATTCCTTCATATTTAATTTTTCAAACTTGACTCTAAAGGTTTGAAGCGTAGCTCCCTTGACCTTAGCGTCTCCTTCATAGATATTTTGAAGTTTGTCCCAAATTTGTTTTGTGGATTCACAGTGCATAACCTTGACACGTACTGATTTAGTCAAACCATTTAGGATAGCACTTCTATCCCTTGAATTGTTTTCTTCAAGTTTCTTTCCATCCTTATCTTTCGGGGGAGTGGTTGTTTCTTTGTATCCATCTACTACTGCTTTCCAGACATCAAATCCTTGTGCATGAACATATGTTTTCATTCTTCCACTCCATAAGGCATAGTAATGGTCATCAAACTATGGCACTCCAATCTTAGCGTAATCCATTATCTCCTTACATTGGTTAGACTACTTCTTGAAGGACCTGCTCTAATCCCAATTGTTGGAATACTGAGGGGGGGGTGAATCAGTATGAGCACTTTTATCACTTTTAACCACAGTATATTGTTGGCACCAGGCCGAAGTGGAAAGAAGGATGATCGTGGGAAAGAAAGCATGCGGAAATGGAAGTAACAGCTGGAAGGTAACACAGCACATGCGCATGCAATAAAGCGTGCACAAGGAAAGCGACAGCTAGAGGAAGAACAACACGCATGCATGGGAGGAAGACCTAACGTCAGTAGGGTTAGTGTTTTGGTAATACATTGTAAATGGCTGAAGAGCCTGATATATATAAATAGAGATACACAGGTATCATAGAGAGGTTGATTCGCTTTTGTATTAGTTCATCTTTTGTAATGTTCTATCATAGCTAGGTATGAGTTGATGGGTTATGTAATATGGTTATGGACCAATTTTGTAAGTTGTTGAGCTAAGGAGAGGAGGAGTATCTGAGGATTATATTGCAGGCTATGGAGCCTGGTGTGATCTAGTTCACCTCACATAGATCTTACCCATCAGAGGGAATTGTAAGCATGCGGTGTTGGAGATGCAGAACTACCATAATCAAAGAGCCAAGAGCCAAATCTTTGTGGGCGTATCCCAAGATAGGGTGAAGCACGTTAATATCTATGTAATGTGATGAATGCATGTATATCTTTGTTTTCTTTCAGTGGTTAATTGTTATTCTTAATGAATGAGTTAATACACTGTTATGGAATATGATTATGTTGTTCGGGAAATAAACTGTGAAAGATAGATGCACACCCATGAGTAATGGTAGATTGCAATCATGATTCGTAGTAGATGGCTCGTATTAATAATCCCCTATCTCATACCCAATCCTAGGTTGTAAACACTGGAGTCTTACATCCACCCATTTAAAGCTATCATGGGTGAGACTGCACGGTGCACTCTATGTACTGTGTTGCCTTTTGGTTTACTAGGAGGGCCGATAGTTTTACAGGCTTTTTTCACAACCCGGAAGACATGAACCCTGGTTCAATAACTCAGACAGTAAAAGTAAGCAGTTAAGCCAACAAATGGTTTTGTTGTCATGTTAGAAGGAACAAGAGAGGACTGAGTAGATGAGATAGATTGAACAAGAAAATAATGAGCGAAACAAGAAGACCAATGAGCCATTATAAGGGAATGTTGAGACCTTGGAACCCCACGAAAGAAGAAATAGAAGGTTGGTTGAGAACCAAAGAGCTAGAGTTTTCCCAGAAAGGCAATAGAAACCCTAGAATCACAACTCGCACATATCTGGATAAATACGTGTTTATTGATTTACACGAAGTCTTTTTCTGTGATTTTCCGCATCTACTACAGGATTGGATACTAAGGTTGAAGGATAGCTATGCGATGAACTGGATTCGACAGCTATATTGGACTCCAGTACATATTGAGCAGTTACAACGGGTGAACAACAAATTCACTCATGCAGTAGACTTTTGGCTTGATAGTATTGTAGCAAGTTTCATCACCGAATTTGCAGTTGACACAGCGAAGTCATACAGCGCAGGAGAGAAAGAATTTCTATGTGGACCTCAAGGAAGGTACATTAAATCCTTGTATACTTATATTAAGATACTTCTATATAACAAAGGTGTAATGAAAATGGAATCAGATAGCTAAACTTCATTGCGTGCATGGGGGAAGGGGGGAAACACTGACAGAGAGAGGATAAATGGAAGGAGGGGAGGATAAAGGCAAGAAGGAGGAGGAACCCTTGGACTCGATCATGATGGATGATGACTAGCTCAAGTGGATCTTGGCGTCATCAGGAACGATGCGTACTGGATTACCCTACCAATATAATATGAATACCAAGAAGAGATTCGTAGCCGCAAGGGAAGTCTTGGCGAGCGATGAGGAAGAGGTAGAGGATCTCCAGGATGTGGATAATATTAAGGAAATCCTATGTGCAACGTATGAGAGGAAAAAGAGAGGTCCAAGAATGGGAGGAGAAGGCAACCATCCTATCCATATTAATGTTAGTGTGGAACCCATAAACCCATGTGCGACTAATACACCAAAGAAAACACCATCGTTTAGTCAACCGAAGTTCGGAGGAAGTCCGACAGTAAGAAGTAAATCTACACTAGGAGAAACAACTGGAGGAGCCAGTTTAGGAAGAACTAGTCAATTATCTACACCGCGCAGAGGAGGAAGTAGTTCAGTATTCAGAATGGTAGGACACGATCCCTCTATCATATTATCAGAATTTCGAGGAGAAGCAGCAGAAGACCCTGAGAATCATTTGTTCATTTGTGAAAAGATCTGGGAGGAAAAATAGATCACTGGTGAAGATACCAAACTCGTGCAGCTAGCGATTACGCTAAGAGACCATGCACTAGACTGCTACATGAGTCTAGACACAAACAGTGCCCCTGGGACGATGAGGACACTGGTAGACATTAAGAAGCTATTGATTAATGAGTTCTAGAATCCAAGCTCAGAGGATCAGTAGATGAATGAGATGATCGAGATAAGACAAAAACCAGGAGAGTCTGTATGGGATATTGATCAAAGATTCAAGCGACTAAAGGGAAAACTAAAATACCTTATGACTGAGATGCAGCATCAGCACCTGTTTGTCAACTCACTACTCCCACACTTAAATATCCCTTACGACAACAGAAATTTCAAACACAAGAAGAGGCTCTAAAAACAGCCTTGAAATTGGAAGAGAACCAGTACCAACAGACGAACCCCACTATCAAGGAATTGAAGGAGGATTTGAAGAATTTAACATTTCAGCTGAACCAGAATAAGAAAAAGGACAAACGAGAAGTCATTTGGTGTATCGCATGCAGGACGGAAGGACACCACAAGAAAGAATGCCCAACATTCGCCGTATTTGGCAACAGGTATGCCAAATCCGCTACCACAGGGAGGATTATGGTGAGAAATATGCAAGAAACCAGGTCACGACCCTTATCACTGCACGATGATGTAGAAATACCAAACAGTTCCAAAGAATTCATATTGCACCTTTTGTAAGTTAGTAGGCCACGACGACAAAGATTAGAGAACTATGGAGCTCATGCGGGAAAGAACATTAGATGCATACAGGGTACAGGCCGAAATGATGATTGGGCAAGCAACGCCATAGTTCAATCAAGCCCCAGCTCCATACAATATTGTGCAGCAGCAGTACAATACTGCGTAGCAACCATACAATAGCGTGCAACCGCAGTATAACTCGGCACAGCCCCAGTACAATACTGTGTAGTATAATCAAGCACCATAGTATAATGCATCGAGAGGTGACAAAGCAAGCTACCAAGGAGGAGGACAAGCCAGAGGAGGTTTCGGACGCGGTAGAGGACTAGTCACATATCACAATTGTCAACAACCGAGACATTATGCATGGGAATGTCCACTTCCGCCAGCAACTTATATGTATTTTCGGGCATCGAACCACGATACAGAGGAATGTCTGAAACTACTGGTAAAGATTCAAGAAAAGAGGAACCAAAACAATCAGAATGTCCAATGGATTTCAGCTGAAGCTAGGGATGACGGAAGAAACATCAATATAGTCACTTGTGGAGGAACGAAAATAGGAAGTGATGCAGTTCGACAGGAACCAGCACATAACCAATGGGTAAAGAAGAACACCGAACCAAGAAATTAGTTCGATGCGCCAAAAGAAAAGGAGACTTTTAAGGGAGCCAGACAAGAATTTCAAGAGGAAACATCGTCGACCTCAACTGCGCAACCATTCAAGGAAGCCCTAGAATATGAGATGTCGCCATCATTGGATCATACCAACGAAATGCAGCCCAAGGGACAAGTAAGTACAATCAAAGGCTTTTTACAATCATGCGTGAAAGTATTAAGTGATCCTTCATCAGTGAAAATATTGCAAAACATACTAGAGAAATGTAGCAGCGAGACGGAAGAAAAGTTAGAACCAAAAATCGTCAATCACCTACACACCCAAAGAAGAACAAGTAGGGAATTTAGACTAAATGCTAACATTGGGGATTTCAACATGGGAGACATTATACTAGACCTACGATATGAAGTGAATGTTCTACCAAAGAATACATGGCAATGTATGGGAGAGCCAACACTAGGATACTCAAATGTCCAATTAAAACTAGCAAACCAGCATAGAGTCCTACCAATAGGTAGACTGAAAGGAGTGACAGTAGATCTTGATGGAGTGTGCACAAAGCAGACTTTGAAGTCATTGAAATAGTGGACGGCACAACACCTTACCCGACACTGCTTGGTCTAGATTGGGCATTTGACAATCAGACTATAATCAATTTGAAAACCAGGAAAATGACATTTGAATCTGAAGAATACAGGGTCATAGAACCACTAGATCCATCAGAAGGGAAGAGGTTCGTGTAACCCACTTGCCTAGACTTAGAGGAGATTGGCCAATTGTATAGAACAACTACATGCAATGAGGATTATGTAAACCCAACTGTAGAAGGGGTACTCAGTTGGTGGAGCATTACTTCATGCACAACAGACTCAGACACCGAGTTAGAAAACTAGTAGCAGAGACTACACGAAGTATCCACGTGAAGATGTGCAAGTATAGACCACGCAGTAAGATGGGTAGGCATAAAAATCAGAGAACCACCCATTTTCCAGAGACTAAAGGATTTGGAAAAATTCTTGACACAATACGAAGATGAAGTATTAGAAAACCAGTGATTGTTAGTACTTGACTTAGCACTTAGGGCCACACCCGCAAGATGGTGGGGCGCACATAAAGAGACCATTACAGACTGGTATCAATGTAAGAAACTACTGCGTATAAGGTTCAGCGCAGAACATGAATACAACAAATAGCATAAATACCAAGGACAAGAGGCACTAGCAAAACACTTGGTGAAGTGTAAAACGCTATGGAAAATGACACCACCAGAGGAATGGCCTCATCACTTCATACATACCTTAGAGGGCATACCAGTGAACTGGTACACAGACTAGGAATTGCGCAAAGGAACTACAACATGGAGGACATTGCAACAGAACTTCATAATCACTTTCTCATTCGAGCATGAGAACCCCAACATAGACGCAGCTCTCAAATGAATCAGTGGAGTAATATTCATTAAAGAAACAGAAATAGAATTTATCACAGAAGAGCAACAGTGGAATAAACAGACAGTCAAGAAAATATTTTCATGTTATCATGTACAGGGGGAAGCACCAGATGAAGATGACCCATGCGACATTCAGATCGAAGAAGTAGAAGGTGAAAGAGATGTGGATGGACCACCCATAGAATCATAAGTCATTTTCACACCAATCAAGGTAAAGAAATTTAACATCGGGATAGTTGAGCAGCCCAAAATTCCCAGCATTGGAGACTACTGGGATGAGAAAACAGTAGAAAGCATCACAAAATTGTTGCACGAATATAGCAACATTTTTCCCACAACATTTACAGAGATGAAGGGTATAGCCAAAGAAATGGGAGAGATGAAGATACAACTCAAACCTTAAGTGAGACCTATTAGACAGCGACCCTACAGTCTGAACCCCATGTATAAACAAAAAGTTAAAGATGAGATCGACAGGATGCTCGAAGCCAGCATCATTGAACTAGTTGAGGAATCAAAATGGATAAGCCCAATGGTAGTACAGGACAAGAAACAAGGAAGAGGGATCAAGATATGTGTCGACTTGAGGAAGTTGAATGATTCATGTCTACACGACCCATTCCCTACACCATTCATGGATGAAGTTTTAGAGAATGTGGGGGGACACGAAGCTTACTCATTCATTGATGGATTCTCAGGCTACCATCAGATTAAGATAGCACAGGAGGACAGACACAAGACCACGTTTGTGATGGAATGGGGATCTTATCAATACACAATCATGCCGTTTGGACTGAAGAATGCACCCACAATATTCTCCAGAGTGGTCATCGCAGCATTTAAGGAATTCATCCATCAATTTCTCGAAGTATACCTGGATGACTGGATAGTTTACAGTCTATTGAAAAACCATGTGGAAGTGCTATGATTGATGTTAGACAGATGTAGACAATGCCAGATATCACTGAACATCAAGAAATTCATATTTGGAACACTGTTTGGGATACTATTGGGCCATATAGTATGCAAACAAGGCTTGTTAGTGGATCTGGCCAATATCGTCGTCATTGTTAACTTACCAGCACCAAAAACAGTCTGCTAGCTAAGAGCAACGTTAGGGCACACAAGATACTACAGGAAATTCATTAAAGGGTATGTGCAGATCACAACCCCAATGGAAAAATTGTTAAGGAAGGATACAAAGTATCAATGGAACGACGAGTGTCAACACGATATGGATACTCTGAAAGAGAACATGGTTACCGCACCAATATTAGTATTTCTAGACTGGGAAAAGACATTCCATGTGCATGTATATGCATCAACGATAGCACTGGGAGATATCTTAGCACAACCAGGAGCAAGAGACTTGGATCAACTGATAGCGTTCGCAAGAATAAAGTTATACGACTCATAACAGAATTATAACACGACAGAAAGAAAAGGCCTAGCCATGGTCTATGCACTACATAAGTTCAGACATTACCTATTGGGAAAACACTTTAAGATGTTTACAGATCACTCAGCCCTAAAATACCTAGTCAACAAGCCAGTGTTGAGGGAGAGAATGTGTCGATGGTTAGTTCTATTTCAAGAATTTGATTTTGAAGTAATAGTTAAACCAAGGAAACTGAATGTAGGACCTGACCACCTATCCAGGGTCACAAATGGAGAAGAACCTATGAATTTAGAAGACAACTTTATGGATGCACAGTTATTCTCAGTAAATATTGTTGATGACTACTTTGCAGATATCATCCAGTACTTGAGCACAGGTACTGCACCATAAGAATATACCACCGCACAGAAGAAGAACCTGGTAGTCCGCCCAACCGACTATCAATTGATCGCAGGACAAATATACAATATGGGTGTAGACAACATCTTGTGAAGGTACGTATTAGAGCATGAAGGACCAAGAATTTTAGCAAAATCCCACAAGGGAATCGCAAGAGGGCATTATGCAGGAAAAGCTACCACACAGAAGGTACTACACGCAGGATAATGGTGGCGAACGATTCATAGGGACTTGAAATAGTATTGTCAAGGATGCGACGCCTGTCAAAGGGTAGGAAAACCCAACAGAAGGGACGAGATGCCATTACGACCACAAGTAACATTACAGGCATTTGATAAATGGGCAATCGAATTTGTGGGACCAATTAACCCACCAACCAAAAGAACAAGGGCAAGATACATTATCACCATGATGGAATACCTAACAAGATGGGCAGAAGCCATACCAGTAAAAGATTGTAGCACAGAGACAGTTGCACACTTCTTGTTTGAACAAGTCATCACTAGATTTGGGTGCCCAAGAGTTTTGATGAGAGACCAAGGCACACACTTCATAAACAACACCATTTGCATGCTAACTGAAGAGTTTGAATTTCATCACCAAAAGAGCACACCGTACCACCCACAGGCAAATGGCACAGTAGAAGCCTTCAACAAAATTCTGGAGAACGCACTGACAAAGATTTGTAACATCAACAGAGACGACTAGGACCTCAAAGTACCATCAGTATTATGGGCATATAGAACATAGGACCACATGAAAAAATTTGACAGGGCACACACCATTCAAGCTAGTCTATGTCCAAGAAGAAGTAGTGCTATTAGAATTCTTAGTACCCAGCTTATGCGTAGCAGCTATCACATAGATGACAGAATGAGGCGCGGTATAGGAAAGACTAAATCAGTTATTATCAATGGAGGAAGACCGAATCCTTACAAGATTCCATCAACAAGTAAAGAAAACAAGAGACAAAGCTTGGCATGATCGACACATCAAGAAGAAAATGTTTAAGGAAGGAGATATAGTATTGCTCTATGAGAGCAAGTTGTTTCAGCACCCAGGGAAGCTCAGAATGCATTAGTTAGGACCATACAAGGTAAAATTTGTCACAGACAGAGGAGTTGTATAGTTAAGAGATTTAGCAAGCACAGACCTCAGAGGAATGATCAACGGGAGTCGACTGAAGTTGTACAAGGACATTCGACCACCCACCGCACAGTAAAAGAAAAAAAAACATATATATATATAGAACAAAAAGACAACAAGACTAAAAAGCGTGTAGCATGCCAGAGATAAAAAGGCTACATGACGTTCAAAACACAAATTCGGCAAAGGAAGGAACAACGGTTACATACAGAGGGAAATTAAGCGGGAAATGAAAAGTTGGCAAAAGAATTATGACAAGGCAGCACTAAGTGGAATTAAAGCACAGCAAGGATCAATGGGACATCACATTAAACACGCCAACAGGAGACAGCAAATAAAACATAATGGACAGTATGAAACCATCACAGATGCATTGAACCCACAGTTATGATGCATTAAACACATAATGGAGGAAGCATCCTCGACAAGCTTTGTGACAAGCCCATACGACACGCGAGCATGGGAGCGACTGGTCTATTCACGAAAGGAAAACAGAGAAAGAATAATACCAGCCAAAATGACCAGAGTGAGACCAAAAAACTCCCAGAAGTTATTCAAACTAAGAAAACATTCGACATTCACCACTATGGCACCACCGAAGCCAGTAGAAGCAAGTCAAACAATCAGACCGACCTGGGTTCAAACTAGGTCATAGGGACCGCTAGAAGAGAATGAGCAGTAGCATCCCGATATCATCGACATCAATGAAATCCCATCCCTAGAGAGGACATCAGTGAACTCTACACCAATACTGGAATAAATTCAGCAGCGACAAGCAGAGGCCATGAAAGTGGATACGCCAGTAGTGGCGCAGGCGCCTCAGAACGAGGAAGTGGAAACCCAACAGGAAGTGCAACCAAAAATCACTGAAGCAGCCCTGGAGGTTAATGGAACGGCACAAAATATTGAAGCACCAACACAACCAAACGAGTCACAAACATCCATCTCGATTCAACCAGTAGAGGAGACCGCTACGAATGCCTCGGCTTGGCCAGAATGGTTGATGGGGGAACAATCGGAAGTTGTTGGAACTTCAAACCAACCACTGTAGCAGGAAGACAGAGTTTAGATACTGATCTCACCTCGTAAGAAACCTGCAATAGAAATTGTTCTACCACACATACCAGCTGGAGTAAAGGTAGAACTGGAGCCACTGGGTCATGTCGGGAATCTCAAGTATACTGACCATGACGTATCAGATGAAACCAAGTTCCCGAAACTTGAACAAAGGGTATTTATGCAGACCATAACCATAAACCAACTTGGAGAAATGATTAGCCAGCCACAATAGTGGGCAGTTGGGTTGGACAGAACAGGAATCTTAGGTTTGTTGAAGCTACCACATTTTGGAAGAGGCTAGTACGCGACAGCATGCATCAAGTAGTTGTTAGCAGTCACACATGGAGGGGACATATGGCTTGACAAACCCATCCCCATAATTGTTGAGCTTATCGCACAAATCATAGGGTTACCAACCCGAGGTATGGATCCCGCGTTGATTCTGGACTACAAATCCAAGGAAAAAGCATTGGCAGAAGAAATGAAGAAGACATATGGCACCGCCAAGGGAACGAGGGGCATCATAATCAAACAAATAAAAAATGAAGCTACACAATTGGGCACAAATATCTTAGCTTGCAAATTGCTCAGAAAATGCCACAAAGAGGAAGTACCAGTAGGAGTCATTGCAGTTACAGCTCAGTGTGCAGAAGCACCTCTATGAGCTTGGCGCTATATCTATTAAACTTATTTCAAGAGGACTGCAAGGATGCGCAGAACCTAGGAATAGAGTTTCATTACTCATGGTTGATTACCCTAATAACCTTCATGGGATGGTGAGAACCAGGGTATGTGATCTTTTGTACCAGACCATAGCCAGCAGGAGCGAGATACCTCTTGCTAAGATCTGGGCTACAAGCCAAGCATAAGAGGGAGAACGGAATCATATTCAAAGAATACCTACAGGATATATAGGAATCTATCAGTTAATCATGGAGAATAACACCAGAGGCTATTGCGCGATATGCAGACATCGTCAATTTATGGGCCACAAGACAAACAATGTGGATACAACCAAGGTAGGATCTAGATAAACAGTGGCTATAGATGTGATACTGCATCATAGAGGGTGATATCTACATGATCATCAGTGAATGGCCTGATGAATGGAGGATCCCAACCATTACTCGAGAAGTATCGGAAACAAAAATAGAAGGAGAAGCAGAACAAGCAAAAACACAACCTCCAGAAATCCAAGTGCCGAAGAAACCATGAACGGGCCAAGGCAAACTGACTCAGGTAGACGAAGGGTCCAAGCAGACAGGGACCCAGAAGGGGAAGAAAGAGACTACACATCTTACCAACGGACAGTCGAAACAAGATAAGGGAGCACAGGGGACCGCCCCAAACCCCATCACACAGGAACCAGGTGGAAATAAGATACCAACCACGCAGGAAGGAGGTGCGCACAAGAAATCAAAGGCACAACTAGC
Source organism: Picea sitchensis (assembly GCA_010110895.2). Taxonomy (NCBI): domain Eukaryota; kingdom Viridiplantae; phylum Streptophyta; class Pinopsida; order Pinales; family Pinaceae; genus Picea; species Picea sitchensis. The sequence goes on from SNQJ01S0045011.1 coordinate 75,931, forward strand.
ATCATTAGACTATACGATCACGAAGGACTATGGGGAAATGATCACCAAAATGGTCTAGGATTTCTTAGCAGAAGATTTCGATCACGCAGTGCATCACAGGGATAAACTACAAAAAGATCTAGTAGAAATGGGACAGTTCCTTAAGAAATTTGGGGAAGCACAGAAAGAAAGAAGCAATAGAGGCATAGAGCCACAGATAATATAGACCAAATAAAGAGTGGAGGTAGAAGAACAAGACTCGGTCCACTCCATGCCACACACAAACGCAATGATCTACATCAAACCTGCATGTTGCGCATGGATGAAATCGTGGGGTAGACACCCCTAAAGGATTTGGACCACATCCAATTGGTCTTGACAAGGATTCCATCAAGGGAACTACACAAATTGTAGGTTAGCGTCGACCATGAGGTACAGTCTCGTCCACATAAAAACTTAGTCGATCTACAGAAAGCAACAAAGAAGCACAAGGCACTGGAAAAATTCTATGAGAAGGCCAATCTCAAAACTTAGGAAGAAAAAGAACGCATGAATGAACTGGAACGAAGAGTGGGAGGAATGTTTGCTTAACTCCCAAGCACCACGCAAGGGAATGAACTCCCAGTGGCAAGAAAGATTGACCAGATTGCGCAGGCAATTGATCAGTATCAGAACGAGATCGAGAATCTCCGTGAACAGCTCACACCAACCAGTCCACCGGCAATGAAGGAGCAGAGGAAGCAGGAAGCAACAGTACAATTGTAGGAGATGGAACAACAAGTTATCACAGCAGTTGAATTACTCGATAAAGTAGTGCAACTTTGGACAAGGTTGGAGGAGGATCCACAGGTCCAACGTTGGGACAAGGAAGAGGAAAGGATCAATGCAATGATACAAGAAATCAAACAGAGGCAGAATACCATACCAATCCTAGAACAATTCAAAGGGACACAGAAGATGAAGAAGATGCAGGAAGAACTTATCACTATGCAAACACAGAAATAGGAGCGTCAGGCACCAATAGAGCCACTACAGGAACAGGTAGCAAAAATACTCGCATAGGCAGAATAAGCTAAAACACAGATAGCACATACCCAGGCCAAATGTGCAGGATTGTTGAGCAACAAAGTGGCAGTTCAGGTAGTAGACACCATCAAGGAGAAGATGGCGCAGGCACTGACAAAAGCAGCAGAGCTCAAGGAAAAGTTCCCTATGATCACCAAGGAGATCGAAGAAGATCAGAAGGATTAGATGACTCGATATGAGTCCCATGTCAGTGTTGGGGGCCTGTTCCCACCAGGCCAAAGTGGAAATAAGGATGATCGTGTGAAAGAAAGTGTGCAGAAATGGAAGTAACAGCTGAAAGGTAACACAGCATGCATGCATGCAAGAAAGCATGCACAAGGAAAGCGATAGTTGGAGGAAGAACAACACATGTGCATGGGAGGAAGACCTAATGTCGGTAGGGTTAGGGTTTTGGTAATACATTGTAAATGGTTGAATATCCTGATATACATAAATAGAGATACACAGATATCATAGAGAGGTTGATTCGCTTTTGTATTAGTTCAGCTTTTGTAATGTTCTATCGTATCTAGGTACAAGTTGATGCATTATGTAATATGGTTATGGACCAATTTTGTAAGTTGTTGAGCTAAGGAGAGGAGGAAGATTTGAGGATTAGATCACAGGTTGTGGAGCCTGGTGCGATCTAGTTCACCTCATACAGATCTTACCCATCAGAGGTAATTGTAAGCATGCGGCGCTGGAGATGCAGAACTACCATAATCAAAGAGCCAATAGCCAAATATTTGTGGACATAGCCTAGGAGGGGGTGAACCACGGTAATATCTATGTAATGTGATGAATGCATGTATATTTTTGTTTTCTTCCAGCAGTTAATTGTTATGCTTAATGAATGAGTTAATACATTGTTATGGAATATGATTACGATGTTCGGGAAATAAACTGTGAAAGATAGATGCACACCTGTGAGTAATGGTAGATTGCAATCACGATTCATTGTATACGGCTCATATTAATAATCCCCTATCTCATACCCAATCCTAGGCTGTAAACACCTGAGTCTTACAGCCACCCATTTAAAGCTATCTCAGGTGGGACTGTGCAGTGCACTCTATGTATTGTGTTGCCTTCTGGTTTACCAGGAGGGTCGATAGTTTTAGAGGCTTTGTTGGAAACTCGAAAGACATGAACCCTAGGTCAATAACTCAGATAGTAAAAGAAAGCAGTTAAACCAACATATATTGAATTTAATTTAATCAACAGTATATCATCAATGTATCAATCAGTAGTATATCATCAATGTATCATGAGCACATAAACATAAGAAGCATCACATCACATCAAATACACAATGCATGAAAATTTACATGGAAACTCAAATGGGAGAAAAATAGAGAATGATTTCTTATATATCAAAGATTACATTCATTGGAAGCACCAACTTCCTGGTTCTCCAGCTTCAACTGGAAGGAGGCTATGACCCCCTATTTACATGATCCAACCTGAAGGAATCTAAAACTCCATGAATACTTTAGCTCCAACCAGATGTTGGCTACAACCCCCTAATTCTCAGGCTCCAACCTAAAGGAATCTCTAACTCCATCTGTTCTCTGGCACCAACCAGAAGGAGGCTAAAACCCCCTTTCCTTGCCCCATCCTGTCGCCTTGAAATATAAGTGTAGACTCAAACTGTCAATACCATTGATCAACCCGTAACTGCCATTGTCATTGTCATTGTAACTGATACATCAACCTACCAATGTCACTGTCATTATTAACCTGTAACTAATCATTAACCACCTAGAACTTATACCATACCTGTTGTGGTGGGAAATCCCCCTACGGACTAGCATTTAGGGTTATATTATGCATGCAGATAAGACCGAAAGAATCCTACTTTCTACCGTCGTCCCAGACCTAATCCCCATTTATTTTAAGCAAATACATGGTTAAATGAACATATCTTGTTCCAGATGTTCGATGTCGATCCTTCTTCATGCTTGATTGCTTGTTAGCAGCTATCCTCCCAAGATTGACCTGCGTACAAAACAAGCAACAAACTCTACATGCATTTGTTCTACAGATTAATGGGTTAGAGATTCAAACATATATTCACTAAACTATGAAGAACTCATATAGTGGAACAGGAAAAGCATTTCTTTATTATTAATTTTAATGAATCAACTTACAATGTCGATACCAGCCACCGATCTGCGAACCCAATCCTGGGCTCCTCTTCAAATGTCCTCCAACTTCTTTGCTTTTTATTTCTCTTTGCACGAGGATGGATAAAGGGTTGGGACAAAGGGAATGTACAATCGGGTATAGTTTCTTTACTATGATTTTCCTCTTCCAAATGGGACCCTTAACCCTTCTTTTATAGGCTAGAAGAAGCTAGGTATTTGGACAAACCCTCGGCCATGCATGGCTGGGAGTTTTAATTAACTCACCCAAAGTTTTGTGTTCCGTCAGCAACTTTCCTTTTTTCATGATTTTGTAGGTACACACGGGTTGTTTTAGGTCAGCTAGCGTGTACACGCATGCAGTAATGGAGTAGGGTGCATGGGCCCTTATAAAAGAGGTTTTTTAAAGAGTTGTTCAGTAGTGTTTTGGAAAAGAAGGGATCTGAGATGGCCTAATGCCAGGTAAGCATGTATGGTGCAAATTAGGGTTATAATAGATGCCCCCTAATGTGTGAGGTCAGAAGAGCATGTGATGGTTGAAATACATTACCAATATTTACTGATGTGCCAAACAAGTGAGCCCGGGGACCAGGAACCAGGAGGCACCATCTGCAAAATAACAAATCTCTCACCAAGGTGGGCATACCCATGCTCGGGATAAAATAGAATCATGGCTACCAATCAAATACATTGTAGATCCATGTCAAATAACTATATAAAGTGTATCCGCGAACGATACACAGTGGAGCTACATCTTGAAATCAAAAAGATATACATATAGAGTATCCATCTTCTAAAAGTTGATACGGCCTGATGACTAGAGATGAGATCTTCAGAGCTCGAGCAACAACTTCAAAAAATCTTCAAAACTTGGGTAGGAGTGTAATATGAGTGTACGACTTTACTACCCAGAGGTCTTCAACGGCTCATCGGTCATGGACTAGATAATCTCTATGATCAAACTGAAGGCTTCATTGATTCCAAACAAGGACTTGATTGGACATTCAAGATGGTTGGGTATGAGGGAAAGAGACAAACTGCAGAGGGGTTGACTCAATCTTGGTGACAAACTTCCCTTGGACAACAGCACGAAAAATGATGAGACTCGGGCAGCATGGAATTAACATAAGTTTACGAGGTAGGAGGCAACGCAAACTCTCCATATGTTTGGAAGAATAACCAAATGGAGGAGGACACAGTGCTATGTAGCGAGAAAAGCTTTCTAAGGTCATATTAAATCCCAGGGTTTGATGAACAAACAGACAGATGTGCTTTATCTAAGGGCAACTCATTATGCTGCCAATAAAGAAAATACTTTTCCCTTCCTCTTTTTGGGGTATATTTGATTTTTTTTTATCTTTTTTCAATAATTTTGGTAAAAAGAATAAAAGAATGTTACGTTACAAAGGAGAATCGAGTGTTGCAAACATACTAGTTCCAAGCGCATGGAACACAGGGATGTTCAGGGCAAAGAGACATATGCAAGAAAAGGACACTTGGGAAAAATCCTCCAGGGGCCAAAGGTGTCAAGAGGCAGAGGCAAAGTGCTATAGGGCTTGCGTATGAGGCATGCTTCAGATGGTTCAGTTGAAAGAAACATGGAGCCGGCATTAGGCCAAATACGCGGTTATGCAAATGCGATTAATAAAACACACAATGGTAGCATCCTTCGATGTAAGTTTTAACTAGCCCAGAGAAGGTAAGCTCGATGGTTTTTCATATTTAGAGAGTCTGAAAAAATGTAAAAGAAGACTCCATGGGGGTACCTTTTTTGAAGATAGTCTAGTCAGTTCAAAAAAGGGGTAAACTAGCACCGACAAGACGTCTATTCAAAACCATTTTGATGAGTGTGAGAAAGACAAGATCACTCGGCCATTTTTTCATTTTTAAGAAGTCTGAAAAAAGTTTAACTATGGACTCCGTCGGGAATGTTCTTCTGGACCAGCTTAACGAGTGTGAAAGAATAAGGTCACTCGGCGATCTTTTCATTTTTAGGGAGTCTGAAAAGAGCTTAACTATGGACTCCGTGGGGGTTCCTTTTTTGTAAATTTAGTCCCTCAGGCCCGAAAAAGGGTTAAACTGATACCTGAGAGTACTCTTCTAGAGAACTGAAGTTCCATAGAGTATACCTTTGTTTGTACAGTTGATCATCCAGACTGAAAAAGGGGTAAACTACCATCAGACAGACGTGACTTCAAATTTCAGTTTAATGAGCGTGAAAGGCCGCAAGATCACTCGGTAATCTTTTCATGTTTAGAGGGTCTGAAAAGGGATTAAAAGAAGACACATAGAGATTAATTTTCTCAGTTAATCCAGATGAGTCGAAAAGAATAAATGCAGTCTCGTCAGATGTTTCTTTCGGATCTCAAAGCGAGCTTGAAAAACAACAAAGTTATCTCATCATCGACACTTTGTGGGTCGATGTCGGGTATCTTCTCGGGGGAGCAGTATGCTCCATGAAAACATTGTCTACGACGCCAGGGGTTCTGGAGAGATTTATAGATATCATTTCAATGATACTTGCCATATTACCCTTGGCATAAACAACACAAGTAGCCAAAGGATTGATAGGACAAGACCTATCTCCAGTCATAGTCAAAGTGAATTCCCCTGCTTAGATTATGCTTAACCCTAGGAGGAAGTATGATCTGTGATGCAGATCATCCCAGGGTTTGTCTGGACTAGTCATTGCTTCAATTACTACTTCATCAAAGGGAAATACTAAGTCTAACGAATCAGTGTCAGCGAGAGAACTTTGAGCCCAAATAGGATCTAGAGGCAGATCTAAGTCTTTTGCAGGAGTTGGATTTGGGTTGGCCGAAGTTTGCTAGACTAAAGAGTACGCTACTTCAGTTGTGGACAAGGGCATGGACATGCCTGAGTGCCTTGTCCCTTCCATCGTGTCTGATGGGGAAGGAAGTATCCACGGATCAGTGAATCAAGTCATGTGAAACGACGAAACTTGGAAAATCTCAACCTTATGGTGGTCGAATATGAACTTGACATCGCCTTGAGGGGGCGGGTAATCAAAGGTACCCATAAAAGATGGGCATAAACCAACCCATACATTGACTATGCCTGGTTGAGGATTATCAATCATTGGGACCGTGGACACCCCCAATGAAGGGTCAGATCTTGAGAAAGACAATTGATCAATGGTCACAATCTAGTCCTCATGTGGAAACAACAAGACCCGGAAAACCGTAGCAACCACTGCTTGCATGGCATAATTCCAACTCCTTCCTAACAAAATATTGTAGTCGAGAGACACGTCGACTACCTCTACCTCAACGCACATGGTCTTCCCTCCCAATTGCACGGGAAAAGAGGGAATGATACCATGTGGTCGAAATGAACGATTTTCGAAAGCAGTGAGAAGAGTAGGTGACTAAGACAAAATGGGCTGGCCAATGGCCTTCCAACATGTCAATGACATAATGCATGTCGAGGCGCCCTCATCAACCATCATGCAGAAAATATTCCGAGTAAAATTTATCATGGGGTGAGCCACTACTATCTGAAACGCTACGTGGTATGGCAGACGAGGTTTTAAGTCGATTGTATCTAGCATGATGGTACCTGGATTACAAGTCTCGGTAGATCCTAGAGCGGCTAACAAAGATTTCCTCTGGGAAGGGCAGCTTTGGAGGACCTCCAAAGTGGACATCGCACAAGGGGTTTGAGACAAATCTTCCACCACAGAATGGTCCTGGGCGGCCCTTGCGTTTAGGTTGTGAGAATCTTTTTTGAACACGCCTTTTGGGATGCATGTCATTGTTTCACACAAAAGTCTTCTCAATTTGTAAAGGAAGAGATGGGAATTCATCTTCTTTACCCTTCTTAGAAGTGCTTGGTTTACTGTAGTCATGTGCTCTAGTGGATATGAAAGCATCACCCTTCATCATATATACATTCACAGATGTGGGATTGTTCGAAGGTGGAGAGGGCCCTTGACTGCCCCCTTCTGCACTTGTAGAGGCTTGGGTCAAGTTTTTTACATGTTGAAATGGATTGGTTAACACAGCAGGTTGTTGTTGTGTCACAAACTTTTCGGCCTTTGCAATTCGGGGACATAGGTGGATCGGGTGGTCCTCCACGCACAGGTTGCACGGATACCTCGCCTTTCATTTCTCAGTGTTGCCCCCACCAGCATTATCAGTGGATTTCTTATCCCCCTTACCCTTCTTTCGTTGTTTTTTATTTCCTTCAGGCTGTTGGGTGGCCTTTGGATTTGTCGATTGCATTGTGTGTACATCCGATGTTTGAGTAGGGGGAGTAGCCAAAACAGTAGTTTGGTTGGCCACTGTGTTTTGGATAGACAATTGTTACAACTGATTCGTCAACTGCTCAGCGGGCTTTGTTTGTGCTGAACCAACAATATCATCAGCATGTGGTCCAACTCTCTGTCTGGTTTTATCAAGTATTGAGAATGGTGCATCTAGCAAGATCTCGTATAATAAACCAGACTGAGAATAGATGAGCTCAAGCTGTTGAGCTCTCATGATGGTGTCTTCTTCGGAAAACACTCCTGAAGTCACGACGTCTTTGGAAAACTATGGGACCAAAGACTTAAGGAACCACTCAAGAAGGAATGTTGGTGGGACTGGTACCTTAATTAAACTCTTTTGACGTCTCCATTCTCGGACGTGATCAGAGATATGGTCCACTTTTTTCTGTGAGAAATTGGCCAACAATTATGTGCCAGCGTCGTATCTCACAGGTAATTGGAAATGGTTTAGGAAGGCCATTGCCAATTCGCTGAAGGAAGAGTATCTTGAGCGATCGAGCTCAATGTACCATTTCATAGCACTCCCAATGAGAGTACGTTGAAACAATCGCAACTGTACGGGAATCATCTTTCAACGAGTTAGATGAGAACCAAAGGTGGAAGGTAGTCACATGATTGCCTAGATCTTCATTAGGCTTGGCTTCAAACTTTGGTATGTCTGAAGGAAACTTCATCGGCATAGGAGGTCAATGCGGATCGTGACAGATAGGGTCATTCAACAACCTTGTCAAATCTGTCAAATGCAAGGTTGTCAGGAAAGGTAGTTTGGGTTGTTGGTGATAACCTGGGAAAAAGGGACCTGGAGTTTGACTGGCACCAAGTTGCCAGGAAAAGTTCGGTTGTTGGCTTGGGTTCTGGTAAAAACCATGGCCATAACCAGCGTATGGATTTTGCATGTGAGGAGACATCATCGGCTAATTCCCAAAATAGGATGTAGATGGATGGGCGTGAATTACATTCAGAGGACTTTGGGAAGGGTTTCCCCATGCCAGTCCCGTAGGGATGGGCATAGTACCTTGTCTAGGGTTCCATTGACTGTGGAAAGAATTTCCCTAGATTGGCATTCCTGACGAAGGAACGGATCCTTGCCAAGAATTCCAAGGCCCTGATGTGGAAGAAGTTCCTGGTTTTCCCCCTGTGCAGGAATAGTACCCTGCATAGGAATAGGTTGGCTGAAACTGGGGTTGCCCCCAGTCGGGAAAGTAGTTGACGAGAAGGCATTGTTACCAAACACACCGAACAAAGAAAACGATGTCGAACCTACCGGCATATTATGCGAAGGTGTTCCTTGACTCCCTGCTCCAAGTAAACTATGGTGTGCAGGTGGCTCGGTGGATGGTTGGTGCGTGCCGCTGAGCGAAGGGGACGAAGGAGGTATTTGACCTCCTTCGTAAGGGAAAGCATTAAAAGGAGCAGGAATTCCCCCTATGTGACCTTGCAGAGGAGCATTAGATCTCCCTGCCCCCAGACCTGAAGTCTGTGAAGTTGAGTAACAAAGTACAGGACTTGTACCTGAATTAGGCATCCCGTATGCGAATGGAGGGCCTATCACACTTGGTTGGAAAGGGGTTGTAGCCACCGCCATAGATGGGATCGGACCACGGTGCGATGTAGGGGCGGTTGAGACCATGGTGGCTCGGACCGGTGATGGTGGGTTAGGAGGTGGAAACTCTCCTGTGGTGACAACCGAAGTGGGAATTGAAGAATTCCTGGAAGGAGTAACAGCATTTGTTTCCATTGTTGTGTGTGACACTGTCTGGCACTCATAAGGGTGAATCGATACGATGATGGGTGTCGAAATATCAGTGGTTGAGGTTTCAGGTGGACCAAGAGATTTCACTCCAAAGTATAAAACAGTCGATTCCTCTGGATGTTGGTTTGGCACAATTTCTTGTGACCCGGTCGCTTCAAAAGACCCTTGTTGGTCTAGCTTTCGCCTTAGTGGTGGCGGGGGTGGCTCTAGTTTAACCGGTGATAGGCCAAGAAGCCTTCATGACTGGCGGAGCTCGTGATCCTCTGTTGTGTGAGAAGATAAAAAACACTCTAGGGCTGTCTAATCGTTCAAAAACAACACACACTAAAAATTCCCTACAAGATAAGACAATCAAACACTAAACTAATTGGAGGAACAGTTACAACAACCAACACTAGAGAAACTTACCGGTGCAAGTGAAACTCGAACATGAAATAAACCTCTAGGTATACTCTACAAAGTGTGGCTCAATGTCTATCTTAGGTACCATGGTATACCCCCGCAGTCACATGTGTATGTCCCTAAAAAGATATGCAACTAGGTTGCCAGCACGCGAACAGTCACCAGGCGGGTACAGTCGAAAGTCGGGTAGACCACAATGAGCAGGGTAATGAGCCCGAAACCTGTCGAGGGTATCGAAAGCCAGTGGTTCAAAAGAAAACTGAGGATCTTGAATGGATTCGAGACCCACAAAGCTCCATGGCAAATGCAATCAACAGAATCCCAAAACAAGCCCTCGATATGTGTTCTCCACTACGATTGGTCCAGCTTTGGAGGGGTTATCTCCGCTACCTTTCTACACACGACCTCGTGTTTATCCCCTGTGTTATAGGGGGGTCCCGGATAACTTTCACGATACTGGACTTTGACACTCCCTAACTCAAACTCCAATGTTTGATTTTGAATGGCCTTGAAGAGTTTCCTCTCCAACCTAATCCAAGGCCCTAATCCTGAACTAGTTGGTTAACCCTACAAACATAAAAGTCTAATGAATTTTAGATTTAGTGTTAATTTTATGGCTTGTTTTATGTTAGAGGTTATGAAAGTGAAACTAGTGAGTTTGAAAGACGAAAGTATAAAAAAGAAACAGAAAGCTGGAAACAAAAACCTTCACTTAACGCAAATTTTCAACAACTTTTCAAATTTTAAAAAAAAATTCTAAGATCTTTTGAACAGCAAACTCAAAGCAGGATTTCACTCGACTATGAGCTACTTACGATCTAAGTAAAATGACAATAACTTATGAAATCAAATACTTTTCCCTGGGTACTAATGCAAAACAACACTTTTCAACCAAACAAAGAAATGAATTTTTATTTTTTTTATTTGAATGCTCACAAAGAAAAAAGGAAAAATATCAACAGTCAAAAACCAAGAAAAAATTCTGGCCTAATCGCAGATCGCAAAGAATCACTTCAAGAAATCACACACTAGCAACTTAAAAAAGGACTCTCACACTTGTCTAAAAACCCTAAAGAAAGTTTTGATGAAAACTTTAAAATGAAAAAAGAAAGCTATGGCGGATATCAAACCTAAGCTACTGACTGCTAGGACAGAGATTCAAAAACCTGAGAGGTATAACTCTTGTCAAGGGAAAGGATGATTGCCTCACCCTCAACAAAAACTATCCTTCACAAGCACACTGCTGACAATTCAACAGCAACGTGTGCACGCGAGCTGTGTAGAGCCAGAGGGAGTGTACACGCGTGCTAGCCTTATACAGGCTGCATGTATCTCTAAAACTCTGAAACAAATAAAAATAGACAATCAAAACCAGGAAGAGACCATTGATACTGAGATCCAGGATCTCTTGAAGGCTTAGACACTTTCTTCAATAGAAAAAAGAAAACAATGTAAGGAAAAATTTGTAGAACAAACCAATATGAGGTGAACCCTAATCTATAGACTGCAAACAACCAAGACTAGAAAGAGTTCCAAAAAACCCCTGAGAATGACTGATTCTGACAGGGAAGAGGATGACTGCCTCAAAAATTTTCTGGAATCATACACGCTACTGTTACTTCTTCAACTAGTGTTTACATGCGGGTTGTAAGAAAGTAGGGTGCGGGTACACGCGTGTAGACCTTATGAAAGCCGCGTGTACCTATGTGAGTCTCAAAAAAATACAGTCAAGAAAAGAAACAGAGATAGCTAGTATGGAAGACCAGAATCTCTGTTAGCTCAGACTTTGCAGAAACTTCAAAAAATAGGAAAGAAAACCAGTCTTTTAAAAATACCCAAAAATATTCCCAGGAACCCTAGAGACCTCCCCATTATGGTCGCCAATTTTGTTGTGGTGGGAAATCCCCCTACAGACTAGCATTTAGGGTTATATTATGCATGCAGATAAGACCAAAAGAATCCTACTTTCTACTGTCGTCCCAAACCTAATCCCCATTTCTTTTAAGAAAATACATGGTTAAACGAACATACATTGTTCTGGATGTTCGATGTCAATCCTTCTTCATGCTTGATCGCTTGTTAGTAGCTATCCTCCCAAGACTGACCTGCATACAAAACAAGCAACAAAATCTACATGCATTTGTTCTACAAATTAATGGGTTAGAGATTCAAACATATATTCACTAAACTATGAAGAACTCATATAGTGGGATGGCAAAAGCATTTCTTTATTATTAACTTTAATGAATCAACTTACAATGTCGAGACCGGCCACCGCTCTGCGAACCTGATCTTGGGCTCCTCTTCAAATGTCCTCCAACTTCTTTGCTCTGTATTTCTCTTTGCACGAGGATGGCTAAAGGGTTGGGACAAAGGGATTGTACAATCGGGTATAGTTTCTTTGCTATGATTTTCCTCTTCCAAATGGGACCCCTAACCCTTCTTTTATAGGCTAGAAGAAGCTAGGTATTTGGATGAACCCTCGGCCATGCATGGTCAGGAGTTTCAGTCAACTCACCCAAAGCTGTGTGTTCTATCGGCAACTTTCCTTTTTTCATGCTTTTGTAGGTACACACGGGTTGTTTTAGGTCAACTAGCATGTACACGCGTGCAATAATGGAGTAGGGCTGGTGGGCCCTTATAAAAGAGGTTTTTTAAAGAGTTGTTCAGCAGTGTTTTGGAAAAGAAGGGATCTAAGATGACCTGATGTCAAGTAAGCATGTATGGTGCAAATTAGGGTTATAACAATACCATGCTTCAACTGTGTACCAACATATATGCATCAATCATGAACAATACGATATACCAACTACAAAATCAATGATAAGTAGCCAATCATGTACCATATGTCAAACATGAATACAACTTGTATGATATACCATAGAATCAATCAAGTATATTATGCATGTACCATATCATCAATGAAGAACCAATGCATGTCCCTCATGTATATGCCACCATACATCAAGTGTATACATCAACCATGAACAATCATCTAAAACATATCAACCATAAAAACCATACCATATGCTAAACTAGATATATCATAATACCCTACTCAATCATGTAGCCAAAATGTACCTCAATAATGTGTCAAACCCTCATCAATATGCCAAGTATGCCTCAAGCATACACCACATCATAATCAAGTATAACCTTCACAACAAGTACACAAACATACCAGTACCTCTGTAGCTGACCTGAAACACTGAAATGTTGACCTATAAGTTATATTTTGTCTCTGGGGACTTGGTACTATAATTTCCCCCAAACTTGTGTTGCCCTCATGGGACTAAGACATCATGTCTCGCGAGGCCTCGCGTGACATGCATATTGCAAACCACGGGGATTCCTTGTGGGACACTAGTATTCTGACCCACAGGAATCATCCAAACTAGGGTTTCCTCAGATATTCCCACTTACCACTGAAATGTTGAAACTCCCGCACTCCCCAGTCTTTGCTACCTCATATTTTATCGTGTAAACTTAGCCAACAGATCACTAGTTCACAAGATGATACTCAATAGAATATGTGTGTCAATGTGTTTTTGAATGACTCCTTGAGGTGTATTTATACTTTTGCTAGGTAACCTATCTCCTTAAACTTAGGGCTTCTGTTATCACTGAAATTTTGTCCGCACAGGGCGACAATAACTCAACATCATCAGCACAGAAAAACAGTCATTCATGGCACAAGGATTAGTTCCATAGCACAGCAAAAGAGCCAAAACTATACAAAATTGGCTAAAAAATTAAAAAGCGCAGTGCACCCACTGAAAACTAGCGCATGCGCGCAATATCATCGTATATCGGGCGCATAAGCACGGCTGTGGGGTGCAAAACCCGCGCGCCTGCCAAACGGCGCATTTATGAAGCTGGTTGGCCTCCCAACCACTATTGGATCAGCTCCCAAGTCGATTTGACATCAAATCCGAGCTCAATCTGCGTGGGGAGGCTGGTCAAAGACCTAATGGTGCCCTAAAGAGCCCCTTTTCACATTCAAAGGGGGGTGCATAATAGCTCA
>SNQJ01S0045011.1:89595-108415 GCA_010110895.2 Picea sitchensis
TTTATGCTCATGTTGTTATTTAGTTTTTGCTTAATTCTTGTTAATAGCTTTATTGTTTTCTTTCTAACCTTTTGCATTGTAGCTGTCATGACTAGAAGAGCCCAACTAGGCATGTAAGTGCTCACTTTTTGCTCACACATTGACGAAAAGAGCATGAACAGCTTCTATAGTTTTCTTGTTACAAAAACTTTACCCTTTCATTAAAGACATGTAACCAACTAGGGGATTCTTAACCATTCTTCAGGGCTTCCAACTTCACAAGGCCATAACTCCTCAACCATGAGGAACTACGTGGTGTACCACATATCACCAAAAATGACATGACAAGGAATATCCATATATGAGTGTATTACCTACATCTACATTGTACTTCATGTATGTATTCCTCAATCAACTTTGGTTACCAAAACCACACAGTCAGGGATTCTTCAATGGTTGACATCAATGACGACCAATCATTCAATAGGGGCCCATGACCCATACACTTCTGAAGTGTCATCCATTATGGCCCATCGAAGAGGGAAACTGTCAGTGGAGTCCAACCCAGAAGCTAGAATCTGCAAGACAACTGGATTGTGGGATCCAGTCAATGGAGGATTGAATTGATGAATGAAGCCTTTGGATTCAAGATCTGATATGCATGTAATCTCTATCACAGAAGAATTTTTTTATGTGGGCTTAATCTCTATGATGTCAATGAGACCAATCGGTACAAAAGTGTCAGTTTGGTCGAGTCGACACCTTTAAGGAGGTGGCGGAGAATTCACTTCCACTTGAATGGGTGGAAGACCTTATATTCTCCTATTCTGACTAGGCAGTTGATCAAGCACTTTAAATCATGGATTCAAGGTGACTACCAACACACTTACCTAAGTTGTCTACAAACATAGAGCACACCACTAGAAAATCCCTAAGGAAAAAACAATCACAAACAACTTCACCAATACTCCGACTCAGGTGGATTAGGTCCTCATACTTAGTAACGAAGTTAGGTAAGGACCTTCCAGACGAAGACACGGGTTGATTAAGTCTCGTGAACTAGCGAACAAAGGAATGAGAATTAGTTACCCCGACCTCCACTAACCATCCCTTCCTAGTGAAAGTACCCATGCTTTGTGGGGTACTCTCCAGAGGTACTGAGAAGTGTGATATGGCATCTACCCCAGGCACCATGAGAAACCCTCCACAGTCACCTATGAAAATCCTAGGAACGACTACTAAGGATACCAACTTGCAGTCAGCATCTAGTGGGTACAATCGATAGTCAAGATCAAACATATGGGCATGGTAAAAAAGTATGAAGCTTTGAAATTGTTTCCTCTCAAGAAGGTAAGGGCACTAGTGAAATCCCCAAAATGTGATCTCTCCACTATGTTTAGTCAAGCTTTGAAGGGGTTATATCCTCAGCTCTCCCTCACTCGACCTCTTGTTTAACTCCTATGTAAGAGGAGGCTCCCGGTTATTCCTGTACAAAAGTTGGATTTTATGCTCCTTATCTCAGACTCCTAAGCTGTTTTTTGGCCTTGGAGAGTTAACTCTCTAATCCTAATCCAAGGCCCTAGATTAAGCTAGTTTGTTTACCCTAGAAAATGAAATGTCTAGTTAATTTTAGTTAAACTTTCATTTCACAGGGGATGTTGTTTACTCAAAAGAGGTAATGGATGAAACTGAATGGTGTTTTATAAAGACTCAACAGAAAAACACTTATAAGAACATAAAATGCAAAATATTGTTCTTCACTAAAAATATGAGTGTAAAACACTTCAGAAAAGCAAACTCTTTATTTTTATGATATGTAATAAATGCAATTTTTTATTTCAGATGAAATGCATTACTGATGCAAATTTGTTTTTGAAATGCAAAGCAACTGAAAAATTATAGAATTCTTTTTGTCAAACTATGAAAACGAAAATATTTTCTTTTCAAGGATGCAAAATGCAATTTGAAAACTAATAAGCACTATAAAAAGAGAAAGAACACTTAAAAAAGTTTTCTTCTTCATCAAAACAAAGGCAAGGACTGAAAAACAATACAAAAGTACACTTTCTATAAGTATTTTGTTTTCTTGTTTAATATCTAAAATAAATATAAAGGTTTTAAGTAAACTTTCTTCTTAACACCAACATGAAAGAAACAAAAAGAAGGTCGAAAATAGTCGAGACCTATAGAGATTTACCAAGAACATCAATAAAATCCACTCTAGAAAAAAAAGATATTGGGGAGTAACTTCTCAAACTACCTTCAAAAACTTGCAAATGATCAAAAAAGAAAATGCACAAAAAATTATTGTTTTCTTTATAAGAATCAAAATAAACAACTATTGAACTCAGAAAGCAACACACACAGAGTCTTAAAGTCCTAGGAGAGATGCTAGACACTTGGTTCAACACCTTCAGACCAGAAAAGATTTGAAAAAATCCTTCCTAGAAAGATGTACGCGCCTATGCTCAAGCCAACTTGCATATACAGAACTATCTAAATTGGTTGGCGCATATATGTACGCGACTTTGATAACTAGCACAACACGTATATACCTCAAAATTTTCAAAAAAAGAAAAGAATAGGCAGGCTAAATGCACAAGTGAATAAACAAAGACTCAGGAAATCACAAGTTACTAGTCTAAGTATCAAATAGCAATCTGAAACAAAAGAAAAGGCAATTTAAACAAGAAAACAAAACAACAAAGCCCAAAATAGGCCCACTACAATAGTGGGATTACTAGAGCAAACCTAATGCCTTATAGAAAGAAAATTCCATAAAGAACACTTAACTGAATTCAAAGGAAATAATCAATTATTAAGAGGAGAAGAAGGATTAACTCACTAGGAGTCCTATGGTTGTTGGTGTTCCTGATTGTCAGAATCACCTCGCTCTTTTCCAATAGTTCCTCTGCAACCTACAAGAACCTTAAACATACAAGCCTGTGTAGAGAGGTAGTTATACTAATCACTACATGTTAGTCCAATGAAATATAACATAATGATCAAAGCAATTAGTGTTCTACAAAGCATTTATGAAAAAATTACAAGTTAAAAATTACAAATACAATGTTTTTTCAAAGGAATGAGTTTATATAATATTCAACAATTTTGGTAGTTACAAAGTATACATCTTCTACGTGGTGCTGCCATGTCGAAAGAGACATTGGGTCCCTCCACCCAATCTCCTACTACAAAGGTTGGTTTTGACTCCATATTCACCGTAGACCCAAAGAGAATATAAGGGAGACTCTTGGCCAAATTGGATGGTGATCAGAAAGGGGCTAGAAACAAGGGTTTTTAGGTCAATAACAAACATCAACAAGGATGTATATGGGCTTATAGACTCGACGAGTGTATCCAAATAGATGTTTTCTATGATGTGCAAAGAATCATTACCTTTCTCCTTGGACAAAATGCTCATTTTATGTGGTCTTTGGTTGGTTAGAGATAGTTGGCTACATGTAAAAAGAGTTAGGAAACTAACCAAGCTCATAACTCAACATTTAATTAGGCATAAATATATTTTTTTAGAATTTGTTATCATGTACATGATTGTCCCTTGAATAGCCCACGTATATGTGTGTTGTATAGATGTGAGGGCACGTACAACTTCCAAAAATATGTTTTTTAGAAGGTCTCAAGGAGGTATGGTGAAGAGTTGTCTGTAAGTAGCATGGGGACTAGGCCAATAAGAGCATAAATGATTCAATGGTGACAATTGGTGCTACAACAATGAAGAATCCAGAAGGCTTTGCAGTGAAGGGAAAGAAAGAACTAGTATGTAGGTTGAAAAAGTCCTTGTATGGGTTAAAGATATCACCAAGGATGTGGTATAAAAAATTTGATACTTATATATTGAGACTCAGCTTCACAAGAAGCAAAGTTGATCATTGTCTGTATTTCAAATTAGTAGGTGATCGTCTTATTTATTTGGTCTTGTATGTGGATAATATGTTGTTGATAGGAAATTACAAGGAGATTATCCTGGATGTAAAAACTCGATTGTCCTATAAATTTGACATGAAGGATCTTGGTGTTGCAAATTTCATTTTGGGCATGGAAATTAAAAGAGACCGGGCAAATCATGAAGCTATGGTAAAATCAAAGGAAATATGTCGACACAATATTATAGAGGTTTAACATGCAGGAAGTTAAACTTGTCATGGTTCATATTCCTGTAGGTGTAAAGTTATCTATGGATCAATGTCCCAAGACATGGGAAGAAGAAGAGGACATGTCTCACATTCCATATGCTAGTGTGGTTGGCAGTTTGATGTATGCAATGGTCTGTACTAGAACGTATATTGCACATACAGTGGGAGTTTTGAGCAAGTATATGTCAAAACCAGGGAAGGAGCATTGCACAACAGTAAAGAGGGTTTTCAAGTATTTGTGTGGCACTACTAGTTATGGATTATGCTACCAAGGAAGACCAGGATTGGACAGAGTGTTGGACATACGTGGCTTTGTTGATGGAGACTGGCCTGGAGATATGGATTGTAGAATATCTACAAGTGGGTATGTGTTTAACTTACTTAGAGGAGAAATCAATTGGATCATAAAATACAGTTTTTTGTGGCACTCTCAACAACATAATATGAATACATGGTAGCCACTCATGCAAGCAAGGAAGCAGTACGGTTGCAAAGATTGTGTTCATGTATTGGGTTGGTACAACAAGTTGTAAGGATAGATTGTGACAGTAAAATTGCAATCTTCCTCACGAAGAACCCAACTTATCATTCTAAGACAAAGCATATCAATGTTCAATATCATTTTGTCAGAGACATGGTTGAAGAGAAGGTGTTGTTGGTGAAGGTGGACACTTTGGAGAATGTTGTAGATTCATTAACAAATTATGTGAGCACTGAGAAGTTCTCTTGGTTTAGAGAATCAATGGGCATTTTTTCCTTGGATTATTGATCATGAAAGCATGTGACCCTTGTATGCAAAGAAAACAACAAGTGGGAGAATGTTGGGTATGTGTTATATTGTTTGCATGATTGTGGGTCCCCCTATTAGGGGTTTTGGGGGAGAAGCAATCGAAAAAAATTGGGTGGTTTATTCGCCAAATTTTTGGGTGGTCTTTCGCCTTTAGTGAGGGTGGTTTTTCACCTTTGGTGGTTTAGTGGCGCATGGTATTTCAACCCATGGTTTTCTAATTTCGGTTAAGGAATTAAGGTTGTAATCTAGTCTGGGTCAATGGATCAGGGGTTTTTTGGATGCCATGATATCCTATATATTGTATTGTAAACATTGAAGTTGGATTATGAATAGAAATAGAAGTGCGGCTCTAAAATAGGTTGTTGGTTTTCCCTTTTGGGTTTCCAAGGTGAATCTCTCTATAAATGTGTGATTGGGATTTTTTTCTTTTCTGCATTAAGAATCTGTGTGCATTGCATTAATGTCAAAGGTTTAAAACTTACACATACATTAATAAATGCATTGCAATGAACAAACAATATCCCATTTCACAATATGAATATAGTAGAGGTTAAGCATTACATCCATTTGCTAACATAACCATAAATATTTGTTTTAACAACTACTTAAAGCATGGTAATCATGAGATGCTCAAAATATAAAAGGATGAAACAAGTAAATTAGAGAGTTCATAGAAGATCGCTAGGATTAATATTGTTTTTTGGAGTACAGTAACTTTTGAAATACTCTCACTAAGCTTAAAAAAGGCATGATGTTACCTCCCAATAGACTCCTAAGGTACTCTCCTTCCCAGGAGATCGATAATGATGCATACAATTGCTTCTAAGGGTAAGCGAAATTATGTTGCAAATAAATTTGGACATAGTCTCAACCTAACTACACTTCCTCCCTTACCAATGGTTACCCAAGTCAAACCTGGTAAGATGATGGTTTACTTAGGATAAATTTGCATGATTTGCGCTCTTACAAACTCATGTACAAAAAATTTAAAGTCACTATACTAGTGAAAATCAAATCTTTCATAGATTATAAATCTACTAGTCATACACAAAAGATATATTTGTCATCAAATTAACCATTAGAGAATTTGCTACATATTTTGGCTTGGTTTGTGTTTAATAAGAAATTTTGCATGGTTTTCCAACCTAAAACTTTTCATCTAATGTTAACTACTATTAATATACAAGGAGGAAATTGGAAGAATGTTTTCTTGACAAACCAATAAACCAATAATTTGCTTATAAATTTGTTAATCATGGCTATGAGAATGATCTTGGCATGTACAACCAACCAATGAATAAATTTTGGAATAAAATTGTGCATAAGTTTGTCACAATCATGGTAATATATACCAATAGATTTAATTACCAAATAATAAATCCAAATGGTCTAATTTGAGTTCACAAAATGTTGAACTTTTTCCATCTTGCATAAAAAAAAAATACTACTTCCAACAATTCCCTAGAATGATTTGCAATAAAAATTCTTTATTGGCCACAAGGGTTAGCTCAAGCGGTCATGAGCCAATTGTGAGATCTCTCCCTTGAGGTTGCGGAGGTCACAATTTGACTCTCTTGATCTCCTTGGGATGAGGTGCTTTGAAACTAGGCACTGACTTTTTACCTTGGTTACCACCCATTGACGATGGTGAAGTATTTGGGGGTTTCTCATGCTCGGTTATCAGGGGGGACAATTAGCCACTACCCTATCCTTTCTTAGCATGCTATAAACCATTTTTCATTGATTATTAAGTGTTAGTGTTATTTATTTTGCCTTTAAATCCTATTTCCAACATAACAAAACTCTTATCTAGATTTTAAAGAAGTTGTCGATTTCTTTAGACTTGCTTCTTCAAAAATTTGATGGCAAAGAAGAGAATATTTCGATATTTCCTTTCTTGTAATTTATTCTTTTCTTTAGGTGGTTGAATTCCTCTCTCATGGTTGGTGAATGATGATGACAAAAGGAGATGGGTTTTCCAATTGTGGCATTATTTGCTTCAAGCACTTATATGTTTTTCTTATCCTCTTTTAATAGCAAGCAACAATTATCCAATTTTCTTGGTCAATCCCAACTTCCAGTTGTTTGATGATGCCAAATGCGGGTTTTCCACTAAGCATTTGGCTGCCTCTTATCTCATGCCACAAGTTCCAAATAAATTCATCTTTTCTCATTCTATTCAATCCTAAGCCAATATCGTTGACACCTCCTATGGTCTACATTTCCCTTAGTATTCACAAAACCCTTTTTACCCAATATGCCATTTCAATAATATTATGTAATATTTATAAATAAATAAAAACACCAATTAAATTGGCTTTCCTTGTGTTGGTTCATAGTAGGTCATACAACAAATTGTCATTGTGAATATATCAATGTCATTATGTCCTAGTGCCATTTATTTGGCCAAAAATTACCTTTAACTTACTCTATTCATCAAGTTTCATAAACTATTGTTGAACCATTTATTCAAATGGACCAACCAAAATAAGTTTTTCCTCACAATCACAATATATAGTGCATAATGACTTATTTCATATTAACCCTTAATGTCACTAACATATTAATGTTGTTCTTTTGCCCAAACATTATGGTATGTTGACTCTATATAAAAAAATTCTTGATACGTTATCACCTTTAAGGATCATAGCACATCTGGATCCTTGATTGGCCCAAGAAAGAATATTGGAAATTACTTGTTCAAACACTCACAAATCAATCATTCTTGTTCAACCATTAAATCAAAACATCAACTTACTAAATAACATGTTTAAATTGGCCCATGTACCTTGGGTATCCCTAGAATTAGTATTTAGACTTGCATGTTATCATTAGAATTAGTAAAGTTCATTCTTCCCTTGAATGGTAGTTATGGACTTCTTCTACAAAACTAAATATTATGTTGCCTAAGTTTTTTGTGCTAAGTCCTCTATGGTAGGTAGGACTTGCTCCTCAATTTCCTGATCCAACGTGGAAGGCTCATAGAGTTTCATATTTTCCACATTCACTTCCAAGTAAATGCACATATATGGAGGTAGACTTAGTTTATAGGAATTATCACCCACCTTCTCCAATACTTCAAAAGGACCATATCGTCAAGTTGCTATCTTCTTACCAAGACCCTATAGCATTTTTTTTTCTCAAATGCAACCAAACTTTATATCCCACCTTGAAATATATTAACCCTGATCAAGATGATGCTTGTTGGTATGACAATGTACACCCAGACCTATTCAAATAATGTGGTCATTGTTTCTTTTCCGTTGATGGTCTTTTTACAAGGCATAAGAATGCAAAGCTTACCGAACCTATCAACTATCATGTCCTTTCCTAGTTGTTGGAAAACCACCCACAAAATCCATGGACATGTTATCCCGAGGTCTAGTGGGTATAGGTAAGGGATTGTATAAAATTTACTTTTTATTATTGGGCTTGTTGGTACAACAAAGTATGCATCCTGTAATAAACAAAGCTACATCTTCTTGCATTCTAGGTTAATATGCATACCTCTGTAAGTTGGAAATTGTCTTCCCAACACTAAAATGTCTTGCAACCTTGGAAGTGTGAACCTCTTTGATAAGTTGCAATATTTCACCTTTAGAAACATAGAGCTTGCCTAGCTTGTAGAGAAACTCATTCTGGAGATGATAGTTAGCATTATTGTCACCTTCATCTACACCAATTTGGCCTTGTAGTTACTGAAACACCTATGTAAAGTCCTCATCTTCCATGTATGCCTCTTTGTATGGATCATGGGTAAAAGGCTCCATGTGCATAAGAGTTCTCAAAGTTGTAATATTGGATGTGGATGGCCTTGAAGACATCTCTACCAACTTATTAGTGTCCCCCTTCTTATATTTGATAACTAGATGAAACTATTGCAAAAACCCCATCTACTTGTAGTGTCTAGTTTTTTGAGCTTACTATGGGCCTATAAATACTATGGTGGCTAGTGATTAGTGTGGATAATGATTTCCTTTCCCATCATATAGTGCTTCCACTTCATAATAGTTTGAACCAAGGGATAGAGTTCATTATCATATGTAGGGTAGTTCAATACTCCACCATGAAATATTTTACAATGATATCATGCCTACTTACCTCCTTGCATCAAGACTTCTCCCATAGAATATCCACTTGTGTTTGTTTCCACTTCAAAAGGATTATGCAAGTTAGGCAATGCAATAACTAGTTCTTGATCTAATCTTGTGTTTAATCTCATTGAAAGCTTTATGTTGATTCTTTCCCCACAGTAAACTCTCACCACTAGATATTATTGCATGAAGTGGTGTGGCTATAGTTGAAAAGGATGTTATGAACTTCTATAGGTATTGTGATACCTCAACAAATCCCCTAGCTTCAATGACATTAGTAGGAACTAGCCACTTGAGGATGGCCTCCATCTTCGTAGGCTCTATCTTGAGTTCCCCTCCACCAATCACATACCCCAAATACACCAATGACTACTGAGAAAACTCACATTTCTTAAGGCTAGCCAGTAGTTGATTCTTTTTCAAAGTCTCTAACACCTACATGAGATGTGAGATACACTCTTCCCAGGTAAATCTATATACCAATATATCATCTAAGTACACTATCACAAATGAATCTAGAAAGGGATGTGATACATCTTTTATCGAGCACATAAATGTAGTTGGTTCATTACATAAACCAAAAGGCATATTACTATTCATTCATATAGATCTTTCCTTCTCTTAAAGTTGGTCTTCTAACTATATTATTCTTTAACTCGTACCTGGAGGTGTCCCAACTTGATATCCAACTTGGTGAAGTACTCGGCATGCTACAATCGATCTAACAAATCATCAATGTTGGGAAAAGGGTATCGATTATTGAGGGTGAACTTGTTCAAATCTCTATAGTCGATAGACATTCATCGAGTACCATCCTTCTTGGGTAGTGTTGATGTAGAAACTATATGGTTTTAATACCAACATATCAACCTCCCATGAAACTAGACATGAAGAGGGGGGATAGTACCCTGAGTTTATAACCTTGGAAGGAAAGCACATTAAACCCTATAATCTAAGATTTTGAGCATAAATGTCTTATTTATGATTTTGCAAATATTTAATTTTTATGTATTTTCAAACTTTATAATTTTAATACTTTTGTTTTTATGCATAAAATATAAATTAAAACAAAAATTAAGAGTGAAATAAATAGTACAAATGCTAAATAAAACAATATTTAATGAAAGGTAAATAAACTAAAATATTTAGTTAATGTTTACAAAAACTACTCTAGAGTAAATAAAAATATTGAAGTGAATTTTATTATGTCTTCTTTTTGATAAAACAAAAAATTAAACTACTTAATAAATAAAAAGAAAGGAAATCATTTTTTTTCATTGAGCAATGAAATACATTAACATTGTTTCGATATTTTGTATTTTTAAAGAATATTGTATCAAAGAAAATATAAAAAAAGAATAAAACTAGAAAAACAAAAGAAAATATTTCAAGCCTAAAGTTTGATCTTTATTTTTATGTGTAACTCCATACATTCTCTTTAGATTTTTTGATGCTTTCAAATCCCTGGGAGGACTCGGACCAGAAGCATTTCTAAGCATTCTATATGTTATTTTGTCTCTTACATAGAACAACCAAGCGTAGAAAGAAAATGAAGAAAAATTAAATTGAACATTGAATAGATCAATGATAGTAAAGTGCATACAAGAAAATTGATTAGTGTTGATATAACTCAAAATTTTATATAGCATACTTTAGCCAATAAACAAGTTACCTTAAGAACACCATTATAACTTAACTTACTTTGTTTCTCTTGCCACTTTGCAAATCACCCTTGCTATCAACATATCAACAAATCCCTGACGGAAAATGAATGGATCATGGAGCATGAACAATTTAAAATTTAAAATAATGAACCTCACCCAACTCTTTGCATACCTCTCGTTAATTTCTCCTTTTTGAATTGATGTTTGTTGCTTGTTTAACAAGGCTACATGGTAGCAAATACCTGTCGAAGTCTGAATACATGAAAACAATGCAAGAGAGTAATTCATAGTAAGAAATTAAAATGTTTTAAAAATAGTATAGATAATATATTGCTAATAGTATCTACAATTATATTCACACAGTAAGATATGAATATAAAATGAAAATGTTATTTAAATAGATTTGTAGTAAAAATATGAAATTCGTAGATTATTCAAACTTTAAATTTAATTTTATTTTGATTTAAAGTGAGGTTATAAATATTTATTTTGTTAATAGTAAGCTTTTTTTAATGAAACATTTTATTTTAACTTTAACACTCAAATAGTTGTGAAATAAAAAGTACAATTGTCATCCATTTGAATCCTACCTACAAAATATTATTTTATTTTATTTAAATGTGCCTAGGAAAAAGGTGCCCATTAAATGAAACAACAAAAAAAAAATGCATATCCATGCCAAAAAAGAAAGGGTTATTTATTTAACAAGATGGGCCCCCAACTTTTGACAATATATATAGAAAAACAAGAAATATTTATTACAATTACATTGGGGGAAGTGAAGGCAACAATAACACTTCAAAGTTTTTGGCCAATAAGATATCACATAAATGAGATTTAAAATTTAAAATAAATAATTATTTTTTAAAACTTTGGATAAAGGGATGTATATTTTATGGTCAACTATGAACTAATAGAAAGTCAACCCTAACTCAAAGCTATATACCATGCCTATCGGCGGGTATAATAACGTTTGATGGGAAGTTCCAACTGTTATGCCCATTCTAAATTTAACGAACTAGATAGAACCACCTGGGTTATTCTCCATTTAATAAAATCATAGACATTAAAATAAAATAAAATTTATTGGGATATCCCGTTATATTTTATCCACGTGTCGAATTTCAGTTTGTGTTTTGGAGGAATGGCGGATTAATTGTTTTACAGACATGACTCCTTTAAAAGATACTTTTTATGCAAGATCCCAACAATGCCTCGTACATCTTCACAGAAATTATTTTTAGTAAAAATGCAAACCTTTGATATGGTGCAGCAACTCATAACAATACTTGATTGAAACGAGTTTTCTCAAATGTTAATCATGCATTACCTCAATGTCCATCTTTGTACTTTTCACGAGCCTGATCATAAAGAAAACGCTCTCGAACTTCTTTCACTTAGATCAATATTGTCAAACTATGTCAACTTGTCATTTAACATGTGCTTCACCTCGGAGTGGAGAACTTCCTTATATGTTCCAATTTCCAACTTGTCAATTACATCATCTTTGACAGATGCCATCTTTGCCTTGATGATATAATAGTCCCATATTGATCATAAACTTGCAAGATCTAATTGTCAAGCTCTTCCTTTGTGGAATGGATATTTTCATATATGTATAGGAGGATTTTATATTAGGCCATACATGCATTTTGAAAAATACTTGGTAGCCTCCCCACAAATGAGGAAGGAGTCATCCACAGAATACCCATTGACCAATAGTTGCAAATGCAGATGAGGCAATTAAATAGGAGCCATCAAGTATATTGGAAGTTATCAAATTGCATGTACTTTCACGTACATTTAACAACTCACAACCTCAACTGGAGCCATAAGCCAATGGACTCCGACAACATCAACAACAACCCCATTGTTTTGATTCCATGACAAAGGTGATGTGCATTACAATAGAAATTCCATATCATTGTGAAGCTCAATAGTAGGAGTAGCGTCATTTGACTATGATGAATCACTGCTCAAGGAGGTCATCCTTGATAACTTCTTTTGTCAATCATTTCTCGAGTAGCTAGAAACCAACCCCTTTGATAGTTGCAACTTATTTCCCATTTGATCATTCCATCAACAATAGTCAAAAGGCCTTCAAAGGATATGTGATCCATTAATAGAATATGTAGACATTGAACCTCAAACAATTCTCCAAGAGACTGATGATGTGATGCCATTCCAAAATCGGTTCCATATATGCCTTGTTAGCAATGCATCTACATTCCACATTGTTATACATTTCCTTTGTCGATGAACAGTTAGATATGAAATTTGGATTACATGAGCATTCTTGGCATATACTGATAGGAAACGAATGTGGAAAACACAGTATAATAATATATTTTTGTTTTTGGCATGGCATGGAATGATGCCAAAGTCATGGAGTGGCACCCCATCATACAAGCAGGTAGTGGTGGACATGGGGAAAGGCCCATGAGGCGTTGGGTTCAAAGAACCGTTGACAAGCACCTCGGGATCAGGATTAGAAAAGAACCAAGAGAGCAACCAAGAAAAAAGGGATCACGTGGGGGAGGAAGCCAGAGAAACCCATAAGGCTGTGTAGGAACCAGCGAACCCCAGTGGGGAAGATGGGTGCAACCCATGTAAACCCAAAACAACATTGATACCCAAGGTTATACTGGAAGACCCACAAACGCAACTCTATCGGGACCAGATAAAGACGCATGCACTAATCTGCAAGTTCATGGGGTTGTGGCCCACAGAAATAACGTTGTGCAACTGGATAAAATATCAATGGAAGCCAAGTGGAGAAGTGGAACTCCAACTGGGTTCGAAAGGATTCTTCACAGCAGTCTTCATGAACCTAGACGACAGGGATAAAGTCTTTGAGGGGGGGGCATACTTCCAGCCCTCAGCAGGGTTGTGCATGCGGCCATGGAAGGAAAACTTCTCCCCAAAGAAAGAAACCTTTAAAAATTTCCCAGTCTGGCTGAGGTTTTACTCCTTACCGCTAGACTTCTAGTTGTTGTCCACCTTCAAAGCAATTGGGAACAAACTTGGAAAATATGTTAAGACATCAAAAGCAACCCTAAAAGGGAGATATACATCCTATGCAAGGATCTACATAGAGATGGATGTGTCGGGGGAACTCCCGGAAGCCATAAGCCTGGAATTCAGGGATGAGGAATGGATACAAAGCATCGATTACGAGCAAATCTCATTTAGATGCAGAAGATTCCATGAACATGGAAACTTAATCAGAGAATTTCTGCTCAATAAAAAACAAGATACGGAAAACACCAAAGCACAACAGGATGAGGATGGGTTTGTAAAACCAAGCCACAGAAACAAAGTAAACAAGAAACCAAGCAAAGCCCCAACAGAAAGCAACCCAGAAGCCAAGACTAGACCAGAAGGACAGGACAGAGCTAACCAAGGGGAAGAAGGAGGAAAGGAAAAGACAAAAGATAGAGTAGCTAGGGAAAAAGAAACTCAGGAGAACATCGATATTCCAGGCAATAAGAGAGAATAGGGAGATAGTGCAAGTCCTATGGAAGGAGGAACTGAAGACGCCAACACCCCAATGCAGGAGACAGATGAATATTCAGAGATGAAACCAAGCGAGGTAAGCACGGAAGACCTTGATCTCAGAGACATTGTGGAAATGGAAGGAATAGATCTCCCGAACATCTTGGAGCAATGGAAAAAGCAGGGAGTAGACAATGTGCCAACAGAAAAACTAGATCGTATCCAATACCTTTTTCTTCTAAGGAAGGAAGAAAAATCTAGAGGGATCAAGTGTACGCACCGCGAAATAGGACACCTGGGAATCAAAGCATGTGAGGGAAACCCACAGCATTCACCCAAGCAGACAAGGTGGAAGAAAGGCAGGAAATCAAACAGCGTATCCCTATAAGAACTAGGAGCCCTGCTGATAAATTCAGGTAAGATCAAAAATATATTTCCCAACTCCCCCCCACGTGTTTAAATGAATATTATAACATGGAATATAAGAGGCCTAAACAGCCCACAAAAGCAAAGGATCATTAAAAATAGGCTTCGGAAGGAACAACATGACCTTTGTTTCATTCAAGAGACAAAATGCATTATAGACACAATGGAAACAATCAGTAAAAAACAATGGATCAAGTACCAGATGTTGGTTGTCGAAGGCCAACAGATGGCAAGCGATATACTCACCTTATGTAACCCACATTCATCGAACCTACTAGTATCTAAAGCTATGAGGCACACACTCTCGATTAACATGCAAATTATAGGTACCATCGAGGCAATTCTATGCACCAATGTGTATGGTCCCCAGAGGTTGGAAGAAAAAGGAGAATGCTCGAAGACCTAGAAAATCTAAAGGCTAGATCCCGCAATCTCCATTGGATCTTGGAAAGGGATTTCAACATAATCATGACACTCGCAGAGAAAAAATGGGGCACCAGGAGACTAGATAGAGATGTGGAGGAATTCTCAGCTTTCATTGAGACAATGGAAATGGTAGACATTAGAACCAACAATGGACAGTTCACCTAGAATAACAAACGAATCAATCACTACAAAGTAGCTACAAGGCTAGACAAATTCCTAGTGTCAGAATCCATCATTATGTAGGGACTAACCTTAGACTACAGCATCCTTCCATGGGGGGGTTCAGACCATCAGCCAGTCCAATTGGAAGCATACTTCCAAACCACTCCGAAGAACAGACCTTTTAGATTTGAGAAATTTTGGATCGAATATCCCACCTTCAAGGAGCACATCAACCAATGGTGGTGGGAGGAATTACTGGATCAAGGGACAAGGATTTTCAATCTTTATAAGAGACTCAAGTACATCAAACAAAAACTCAAATAGTGGAACAAGGAAATCTTTGGGAACATAAACCAAGAAAAGAAAAATATTGAGGATAGAATGAGGATACTCCAGGAACTTTGCATAGATGAGGGTTACACAAAGGATCGGAAAAGGGAAGAGATCCAAATGACCCAAGAATGGGAAGCAAGATGCCAGCAGGAAGAAACTCTTCGGCGCCAAATGTAATGTCCCCAAGGACGAGCCCAGTTGTAAATCTTGGTTATGAAATGAATTGTAAATATGTTTTATAGGCTGGTGAGCCAAGTTTTTATAAGATGGTGGGCTTATGTGATTGTTAGGCCAGAGAGCCTAAGGGTTGAAGGCCAAGAGCTTGATTTTGTACATGTATCAATGCAGAACATTAATAAAATATAAACACCACTGAGTGCAGACTGACCGCGATGAATGAGTGATGGGGGACTAAGCTTCCACAGAGTGGGTAAGGGATTAGGGGTTGGAAGGTTGGAAGAGGGGATAAGTGTTGGGCCTAGGGGCTTAAGTCCTTGGGGAATAATATTTTAATATTATTCCAAAAAGACCATGTGAGTAATATGTTTTATCCTAAGTTTTTTTTGGAAGGACAAGCAACTTCCAAATGGAAGGAACGCATGCAATTGCATGGGTGACAAGTGCCAACCTAGGCGCATGCAAATAAAATGGCTGAGATGAGCCATGTTAGGGGTTCCTCCTCCATTCGACCCTTGATTGCATGAGTGTGAACTGCCCGACCTTTGCAGAGATACCCTCGTGCATCCTCTGAACCGGGAGAAAGGATTGTGTTTGTTCTAAGATAGCCCATACACCCTGTTGTGAACCGTGGAGTCTGAATCGACCCCTGCGTGGACAACTCGTCATGCATCCCTGAGAATTCCATAGGGTGAGTCTATTCCGTGTTGCTAGGTTAAGAAAATGTAAGTGTCCCATCATGCTAAGCCTAATTATATTGTTGCACCTATCTGTAGTTGCCCTGGGGTGTTCGTGTCTGGATTCTCGTTGACTGTGGTGGACGTGTAGTGTTTGACCCTGTGTGGTTTGTTGGCCAGTCATACAACACTCTCTCCAGGTGAGAGAGGTGGTTGAAGTTGGAAGAACAGGTTACTTGGCCTGTGAGCGACTCTCTCCAGGTGAGAGAGTACACAAAGGAAGGAGAGAACTCCTAGAAGGAACCCTGTAGCTTCCAAAGAGCTCGGAGACTTCCAGTCTGGTCTATTGTTGGAAACCAAGGCAAGGGATGTTAGCAGCCGAAGGACTGTCTAGATGACAGAGAAGGTGTATACTCTTGGGGTGGAACAGGCATGTGGGGAAGGAGAGTCTATGGGCAATGAGTATGAGTGGTTCCTGGGAGAGAATTCCTTCCTTGTGACTGGGTGTTTTTCCCTGTAACCTCAGCCTAGCCTAGGATTCCTTGCCTTGGGGGTGGAGATTATTCCCAGCTCGGGGGTGACCCACTGTTGAGCTTGATTAGCAGTGAGGTCTAAGGCTAGGAGGTTCATGGAAGGCCTGCACCTGGTTAGTGGATTTACCACCGTTTCAAGATAAGTACCAGATGATGTTTTTAATTACTTTTTTGCATGTCTGTGTACTTATATTTATTATGTATTATGTTTTGCATATGAATTAATGTTAATTCCATGGATTATTTATGTCAACAGTAATTTTGTGTTGACTCTGAGTTTAAATGTGTTTAACCTTTTTTAAATGCATGTTATTAATTAAGCATAAAATGATGTTGTTCTGCAAAGTAGCGTCTACCCGGAAAGTGGTTTGGAGGATGGACCCGGCACGGGGGCGTTACAGTTTGGTATCAGAGCATTACATTACAAAAGGGTGGTTACAGTTTGGTATCAAAGCCAAGGTTTCGATGCTAAGCCTAGATGGGCCAGTTGAGTGGTCTTTGGACCGAGGGTTTGAGGAGAAATTGTGTTTGGAGGACCAATTTCGGACCTTTGAATGCTCCTAAGTGTCAAGGAGTTACTTGACCATGATGCAAAGCTCAGGAGGTGTAGCGGTGTTATGAAGCCGCAGCTGGGGTGGAATCTGGCCACAGGGAGAGAGGACTCCACACCAGAAGTGTTGGAGTCGTAGGATCTATTCGGGGAAAAGGAGAACCCTCGTGACCGTCAAATCTGGAAAACATGCGTAGGGTTTAAAAACCCTTTCGAGTTGCACAGGAACGTGGAAATCGCGATACGTTAAATCCTGAATTTTTCAATACTGTCCATCAGGGGGGCACGTGGTTGTCGGATGGCGTTTCGGCACCCGATAAACCAAAGGGGAAGAACCTTGTTTTCGCAAGTCGCGAAATAGTGCAACCCAAAATTCCGAAACGATCTACACCGTAGATCATAAGAGAGGAACTTGACCGCTTGATCAAGTGGAAGAGTAGACAGTAATTACGGAAGTTTGAGATGTGACATGGGGTTGGGAGTCACTGCATCATGAACTCCCGGGTACCAAAGACCCAAAAACCTGAAGTGTCGAGTCCCGAAATCCCTACCGGGGTTGGCGACAGCTGTGCTGTGGGCCTAGGGGAAGAGAGGTTGGAAGTTCGGGAGTCGAGAGTTGAAGGGGGAAGCGAGTGCGAGAACCTATGGGGACCAAAAAACCCTGAAACCTGAAACACTGAAGTTCCAAAATCCCAAAATTTTCGAGGGACATAAGAACTGTCAAGGATTTAACTATTGGATCCTAGAGGACAAAAAACCCCGAAAACCGAAGTCCCGAAGTCCCGAAAAATTGCAGAGCCAAGTAGGGCTCAGAAAACTTAGTGAATTTGAAACATTTTCTTATTCACGTTGGTTATGAATGTTGTGGTTTTTATTAAGGGTTTAAGTCCTGACAAACTTCGATTGACTGCACGTTGTGTGTGCAGAGTTCAACGAGTGTCAGGACAGCTGAGTATAGAAATGGAAGAGGTGTAGATTGCCTCTGAAACTGAGGATGAAAGGATAGGAAGGGATGTCAACTTGGGAGTCGAAGGATCAAACTCCAATGGGCACGGAAGAGAATTGGAAAAGGAGAGTGACACAAGCAAAACAGGGAGTCGTAGGACCCCTGAGAGGAAAAGAAGATCGAGGAGTGGTAGCCGACATCATCGTCACTCCCTAAAGCATTCCAATAGGGAAGCACACAGTAGTTCAAGCCCGTCCCCTACCAGGAAACACCGAAGATCTGGAGTGGATGAATTGAAGGGAGAGATGAACAAGATCAAGCCTCCAACGTTCGATGGAGAACATAAGAAGGAGGAAGATGCTGAAACATGGTTGCTTGGCATGAGGAAATATTTCCAACTGCAGAATTATT
>SNQJ01S0045011.1:108425-118876 GCA_010110895.2 Picea sitchensis
GAACTAAGTTTCTTGGAACACTGAAGTATGTTCCATTCATCAAGGATGAGGCTGTCAAGATTCAGAGGTATCTGAGTGGACTACCACCTACCATCGGTGACAAGATTCGGTATGATGATCCCAAGACTATGGAAGAAACGATAAGAAGGGAAAAATGCTTGTATGAACAACAAAGAGGAAGGCATACTTTTCGGAAGGCTTGGGATGATCAGAAGAAGTTTAGGAAAGAGCAGAGGCTAAAGGGAAACAAGCCTACCTTTTTCAGAAACAGTCCTCAGGGACAGTCATCCTTTAGAGAGCCTAGGAAGGCTGAAGTGGGTGAACAAATGCCAAGACCGCCACTTATGGAGTGTTGGGATTGTAAGGGAAACCATAGGTACCGAGACTGCCCCCACAAAAAAGATAAAGTGAGAATCGTCCACAATGTTCAGCAAGATGAAACAGTGGAGGATATGGGCAGCAGAATGCCAAGGATCTATGCATCCCTGGACAACAAGCAAGTTGAATTTCAATCACACATGATTGAAGTGGAAGGTATGATTAACAACTGACCATTTAATATTTTAATTGATTCAAGGGCTAGCCATAGTTATGTAGATCCTAGGGTGGTGGAAAGTTTGCATTTATCAAGAAGCAAACATGAAAAGTCTTGGTTAGTGCAGTTGGCTATAGGAACCAAGAGGAAAGTCGCTAATTTGGTGAAGTCCTATCCTATGGACATGAAAGGGCTGAGCACGAAGGCTGAATTGAATATTTTTCCTTTAGGATCTTATGACTATTTAATTGGAATGGACTGGTTGGACCAGCACCATGCCCTCCTGGACTGTCGTAACAAGAGGTTTACATGCCTGGATGAGGAGGGGAATTCAAAAATAGTCCAACAAATTCCCAGAGCTGTGGCTGTTAGAGAAATCTCAGCCATGCAACTAAAGAAGTGTTACAGGAAAGGCTATCAATTATTTGTAGCCCTTGTGGAGGATACATCCAGAGATGAAGTCTCAAGGATTGGAGACCATGAGGTACTCACAGAGTTCAAGGATGTATTTCAGGAGGTACCTGGACTACCTCCGAAGACAGACATCGATTTTTCTATAAATTTGATGCCTGGAGCAGCTCCAGTGTCGAAAGCTCCTTATAGAATGAGCACGCCAGAGCTGAAAGAGTTGCAATTGCAGCTTGAAAAGATTTTAAAGAAGGGGTACATTCACCCTAGCATGTCACCCTAGGGTGCCCTGGTCCTATTCATGAAGAAGAAGGATGGGACGTTGAGGCTGTGCATTGATTTCCGACAGTTGAACAAGGTAACTGTCAAGAATAAGTATCCTCTGTCGAGGATCAATGATCTTTTCGATCAGTTGAAGGGTGCGAAAATATTTTCGAAGATAAATCTAAGATCAGGATACCACCAGGTAAAAATAAAGGATGAAGACATCAGCAAGACTGCCTTTAGAACAAGGTATGGTCATTATGAGTTCACAGTGGTGTCATTTGGACTATCAAACGCACCTGTTGTTTTTATGTGCTTGATGAATGGTGTATTCAGTGACTATTTAGACAAGTTTGGCATAGTCTTCTTAGATGACATCTTGGTGTATTCCAAGTCAGAGGAAGAGCATGAACAACACCTGAGACTGGTGCTGCAAGTGTTGAGAGGACAGCAACTGTATGCCAAATTGATCAAATGCTCATTTTTCCAAAGGCAGATCCATTACTTGTGGCACATTATTTCAGAAGAAGGGATCGTTGTGGATCCTGAGAAAGTTGAGACCATCTGAGAATGGTCAGTGCCAAGGAATGTGGCGAAAGTTAGATCCTGTATGGGTCTAGCGGGCTATTACAGAAGGTTTACAGCAAGGTTCTCAAAGATAGCTCATCCTATCACTTCCTTGCAAAGGAAGAAGAAAAAGTTTCAGTGGACTGAAGAGTGTGAGAACAGTTTCCAGCGATTGAAGCAGCTATTAACCAGCACTCCAACATTGAGGATTGTAGATCCAAATATGGATTTCGTGGTGTGCACAGATGCATGTAAGGAAGGCTTGGGAGGAGTTCTCAGCCAAGATGGATTTGTAATATGTTATGAGTCCAGGAAGCTGAAGGAGCATGAAAAGAATTATGCCACTCACGATTTGGAGTTGGAAGCAATCATTCACGCTCTGAGGAAATGGAGACATTACCTCATGGGAAGGAGGTTTGAACTCATAACAGACCATAACGGTCTGAAATACTTGTTTGATTAGCCAACCTTAAATGCTAGACAAAGTAGGTGGCTTGAATTTTTGTGTGAATACAACTTTGATATCAAGCATATCAAAGGGAAGGAAAACAAGGTGGTTGATGCACTCAGTAGAAAAGTGCATGACTTACATGCTATATCCATTAGCATGTATAGGATTGATATTAAAGATAGAATTTTGGAAGCTGTAAATGTAGATTTGCAGTACAGAGACTTGGTAGCAAAGCTACAGCAGAGCGAGAGAGCACAGAAAGAGGGAAATTACATCTTGGGAGTTGATGGAATACTTCTGTATAAAAACAGAGTGTATATACCCAATGTCCGGGAATTGAAACTTGTGATTCTAAAAGAAATGCATAACATGACTTATTCTGGACACCCTGGATATCAGAAGACTGTGGCAGCAGTCAGGAGCCATTACTTTTGGCCGGGTATGAAGAGAGATATTGTTGAATACATCGCCAGATGTATGGAGTGCCAGAAAGTTAAGGCTGAGAATAGGCACCCAGCAGGGTTGCTGCAACTTGTACCCATTCCTGAGTGGAAGTGGGAAGTAGTAACAATGGATTTTATTACAGGATTGCCCAGAATAGATAAGCTGCATGATTCGATCATAGTGGTGGTGGAAAAGCTTACGAATGCTTCCCATTTTATTCCACTGAAAACTACTCACAAGGCAGCAGATGTTGTTGATATCTTCTTAAAAGAAGTGGCACACTTGCATGGAATTCCTAAAATGATTGTGTCTAATAGGGACCCAAAATTCACCTCGAATTTCTGGAAAGGACTATTCAAAGGATTCGGAACGAATCTGAATTTTAGTACAGCGTATCATCTCGAGTCTGATGGATAGACAGAGAGGGTGAACAGAGTAATAGAAGACATGCTGAGAATGTGCGTAATGGACAAACCATCAAGATGGGAAGACTACCTACATTTGGTAGAATTTGCCTACAATAATGGGTATCATGCATCGTTGAAGATGAGCCCATTTGAAGCACCTTATGGAAGAAAGTGCAACACTCCAGTGAGTTGGGATAATCCAGCTGACAGAGCAATAGTTGGGCCAGAGTTGCTCAAGGAGATGGAGGACCAAATGATAAAAATTAAACAGAATTTGAAAGTTGCCCAGGACAGGCAGAAAATTTATGTTGATAAGAACAAANAAAAACCACCGAGAATTCAAAGTGGGTGATCATGTTTTCCTGAAAGTGAAAACTAACAAGAGTTCCCTGAAGCTGGGAAGTTGCGCCAAGTTGGCAGCAAGATTTTGTGGGCCATTTGAAATACTAGAAAGGATTGGGCCAGTTGCATACATGCTTGCATTACCTGCATCTATGACTTTACATAATGTGTTTCATGTTTCATTGCTTAATAAATATATACATGATGCTAATCATGTTATTGACTGGAATGTGATTCAGGTCGAACCAGAAGGTGTCATGTAAGTGCATCCTGTGCGCATATTGGACAGGAAAATAAAACAGCTCTAGAATCAAGCTATAAAGCTTGTAAAGGTTCAGTGGACCTGGTACGGTCCTAAGAATGCAACATGGGAGCATGAAGATATTATGCGGGCAGAGTACCCGCATCTTTTTGAAAATTTTCAAAAGCTTGCAGATGCAATGTAAAGTTGCACTGAGGACGGTGCAGAAATAAGGGGAGGGGGATTGTAATGTCCCCAAGGCCGAGCCCAGTTGTAAATCTTGGTTATGAAATGAATTGTAAATATGTTTTATAGGCTGGTGAGCCAAGTTTTTATAAGCTAGTGGGCTTATGTGATTGTTAGGCTAGAGAGCCTAAGGGTTGAAGGCCAAGAGCCTGATTTTGTACATGTATCAATGCAAAACATTAATAAAATATAAACACCACTGCGTACAGACCAACCACGATGAATGAGTGATGGGGGACTAAGATTCCACAAAGTGGGTAAGGGATTAGGGGTTGGAAGGTGGGAAGAGGGGCTAAGTGTTTGGCCTAGGGGATTAAGTCCTTGGGGAATAATATTTTAATATTATTCCAAAAAGACCATGTCAGTAATATGTTTTATCCTAAGTTCTTTTTGGAAGGACAAGAAACTTCCAAATGGAAGGAATGCATGCTGAAGGAACACATCCAATTGCATGGGTGACAAGTGTCAACCCAGGCGCATGCAAATAAAATGGCTGAGATGAGCCGTGTTGGGGGTTCCTCCTCCATTCGACCCTCGATTTCCTGAGTGTGAACCATCCGACCTCTGCAGACATACCCTCGTGCATCCTATGAACTGTGAGAAATGCATGTGTTTGTTCTGAGATAGCCCGTACACCCTGTTGTGAACCGTGGAGTATGAATCGACCCCTGCGTGGACAACTCGTCATGCATCCCTGAGAATTCTAGAGGGTGAGTCTATTATGTGTTTCTTGATTAAGAAAATGGAAGTGTCCCATCCTGCTAAGCCTGATTATATTCTTGCACTTGTCTGTAGCTGCCCTGGGGTGTTCGTGTCTGGATTCTCATTGACTGTGGTGGACGTGTAGTGTTTGACCCTATGTGATTTGTTGGCCATTCATACAACACTCTCTCTAGGTGAGAGAGGTGGTTGAAGTTGGAAGAATAGGTTACTTGGCCTGTGAGCGACTCTCTCCAGGTGAGAGAGTGCACAGAGGAAGGAGAGAACTCCTGGAAGCAACCCTGTAGCTGCCACAGAGCTCAGAGACTTCCGGTCTGGTTTGTTGCTGGAACCCAAGGCAAGGGAGGTTAGCAGTCGAAGGACTGTCTAGATGACAGAGAAGGTGTATACTCCTAGGGTGGAATAGGCATGTGGGAAAGGAGAGTCTGTGGGCAGTGAGTATGAGTGGTTCCTGGGAGAGAATTCCTTCTTTGTGACCGGGTGTTTTTCCCTATAACCTCAGCCTAGCCTAGGATTCCTTGCCTTGGGGGTGGAGCTTAGTCCCAGCTCGAGGGTGACCCACTGTTGATCTTGATGAGCAGTGTGGTCTAAGGCTGGGAGGTTCATGGAAGGCCTACACCTGGTTGGTGGATTTACCACCGTTTCAAGATAAGTACCAGATGATGTTCTTAATTACTTTTTTGTATGTCTATGTACTTATATTTATCATGTATTTTGTTGTTCATATGAATTAATGTTAATTCCATGGATTATTTATGTCAGCATTAATTTTGTGTTGACTCTGAGTTTAAATGTGTTTAACCTGTTTTAAATGCATGTTATTAATGAAGCATAAAATGATGTTGTTACGCAAAGTAGCATCTGCCCGGCCAGTGGTTTGGAGGATGGACCTGGCACGAGGGAGTTACAGTTAAGTATCAGAGCATTACAGTATGAAAGGGTGGTTACACCAGAAGTCCAAAATCAGGTAGCTAAAGTAAGGGGAGCGGAATACCAATTTTTTTCATAGAACTACCATTGCAAGAAGAACCCACAACAAAATCTTGAAAATTAAGGATCAGGATGGGATCGAGAGAGAATCCCACAAGGAAATTTAACATACATTGGTCAATCACTTCCAGGGGATTGCCCAGGAACCCAACCAAGATAGAACTAAGGCCATACAAAGGATAACTCAGCACATCCCCAGGCTGGTCACAGAGGAACAAAATGTCAATCTAAACAAACCCATAACAAAGGAGGAAATTGACCAAGTGGTCCAGGAAATTCCCAATGGAAAGGCCCCAGACCCAAATGGCTTCACAGTGGAAGACTTCAGACATTCGGCCTTCATCCTAAAAGTGTTAAATGCCACAATGATCACTCTAATCCGAAAAGAAAATGAAGCAATGACCCCATATCGCTACAGGTTGATAGATTTATGCAATGTTGTATACAAGATAATCTCCAAAGTCATAGCCAATAGACTAAAACCACTCCTACCCACACTGATTTCACAGGAGCAGGCGGGTTTCATAGAAGGAAGACAAATACTGGATAACATCATCCATGCCCATGAACTTATACACACGCTAAAAACTCAAAGGAGAGGGGGGATGATAATCCAACTTGACCTGGAA
Organism: Picea sitchensis; assembly: GCA_010110895.2. Taxonomy (NCBI): domain Eukaryota; kingdom Viridiplantae; phylum Streptophyta; class Pinopsida; order Pinales; family Pinaceae; genus Picea; species Picea sitchensis. The sequence continues at coordinate 114,670 of SNQJ01S0045011.1, forward strand.
AAGGCTTATGACAAGATTAGCTGGCACTATATGGCCAAAACATTGGAAGCCTTTGGGTTTGAACAGCACTGGATCAATTGGATTTTCAATCTAGTCTCAATGACAAGCTACTTTCTCTTAATTAATGGAGCCCTAGAAAAAAATTATGGCCTTCGAGAGGCATCAGACAAGGAGACCCGTTGTCCCCCTTCTTGTTCATTCTGATGATGGAAGGGCTCAGCAAAAGCATAAAAAGCACAACTTCAACAGGGGGACTAAAAGGAATCAAACCCTTTGAAGATTGTCCAACCTCCACACACCAACAATTCGTTGATGACACCCTACTCCATGGCACACCCATAGCCAAGGAAGCAAAAACCTATAAAATAATATTAGAAGACTTTGGGGAAGCCTCAGGGGCAAAGATCAACCACTCAAAATCCATGATCTATTTCTTCAACACTAATCCAGTAATCCAAAGGAACCTAGCATATATTATGGAGTTTGAACGCAAAACTCTCCCAACAAAATACTTGGGAATTCCCCTGATGGACAGAGCTTGCAAAATGGCAATGTGGGAAGGAGTGATCAATAAACTACAGGAGAGGGTAAAAAACTGGACTTACGGAGCTCTCAACCTGGCAGGGAGGCTTATCCTCACCAAATTGGTCCTACAATCAATTTCGACGTATATGATGTTAGTGTTCCCTTCTCCCAAAGGAATACTACAAAATATAAGAGCCATTCAAAGAGATTTCCTATGGCGAGGTGATGAAAATAAAAAGAAATGGACCCTGGTAGCCTGGGAGAAGGATTTTCGACCAAAAGGCAAAGGAGGCCTGGCGTTACAAGATCCACAGGTAACCAACGAAGCCTATGGGGAAAAAATTTGGTGGATATGGGTCAAGGACAAATCAGTACCATGGAAAAACCTCTGGAAGGCCAAGTATGCCATGAACATCAATGATCAAGATCGAATTCAACTCATCGGAACAAGGGAGGGATCAACCATCTGGAATCTCTCCTAGCGCAACAAGAAATGGATTCATAAACACAGCTTCTGGGAAGTCATAAATGGTCAAACTACCAGATTCTAGGAGGACGCGTGGCAACAAGAACCTAGAATGGAAAATCTAGACATGGAGGAGCTCCAACAGGAAATGACTGCGCAAGGAAAAATAGAAATCCATCACTACTGGAAAACAAGAAATGATAGCGACAGATGGAGGACCTGGGACAAGCTCAATCCACCAAATAGAGACTATATCATAATTCTAGCGGAAGAAGTGGAAGAGGAATTGGGGAAAAGGAAAATTCCAATCTCAGAAGATGAGGACCAATTAAGGTGGGGCAGGGAAAATGGTGGGGAATTCAACTTAAAAGAAACATGGTTTTACATTGCAGACCCGGCGCAACAGTGGGGAAAGATATCGAGCAGCCCCCAATGGAAAAAATCAAAATGTTCAAATGATTAGTTCTCCACAACTGAATTCTAACCTGGGAAAACCTCAAGAAAAGGGGTTATATAGGCCCTTCTCATTGCCACCTCTATCAAGCTAAGGAGGAAATAACCAATCACCTTCTCGATGATTGTAGTTACACAGTAGAGCTATGGGATTGGTCGGCAGGCATCTACCGCCAGTCCAATAGAATCTGGGGAAACATTAGCGCAACCATCAACAATTGGAATGAGAGCTACAGCGAAAATGAAAAAAGTGAACCTCTGTTGAACCTAACGTCGGGGATGATCATCTAGGAAATATGGAAGGAGAGGAATCAGTACATCTTCAGGAATGAAAGCCTGCCGGAAGGAAAGCTCAAGGATTCAATTATCTCCCAAATACGAGAAACAGTGCAGAGCCGCAACTGTAAGAAGGAAACAACGCAACTCACATATCAGGACTCCCGCATCCTGGAGTTTTTTCACCTAAAAGAAGAGCGCAACATCACAATGGTAAGGCAGGATCTGCAACTCCAACTAGGAGACCACAACTGGACCCCCCCTCCATTAGGATTCCTCAAATTAAATTTTGACAGAGCGGAAAAAGGAAACCCAAGAGTGGCAGGGATGGGAGGGGTGATCAGGGACAGTGGTGGTAACATCGTCCAGCTGTATGCTGGGAGTATGGGAAACTCCACCAACAACGCAGTGGAATTTGGAGCCCTGGAGCTTGGACTTGAAATCCTAAGGCACAAAAGGATGACAAACACTATCATGGAAGGCGACTCCACCCTAGTCATCAACACGGCGAAGAGACTCTAGAATGGTACTAGAGTGGGCAAGGTTCAGAGACACTGGCACCTGGCTATCTCCCTACAGAAAATCCAGGAGCATCTAAAAACTCTGAACACAGTGGAGTTGCGTTGGGTTCGTAAGTTAGCGAATGGCCTGGCGGACAGACTAGCCAATGAGGGGGTTGGAAAGGACGGTTCAGAACTAGACACTACCTAACTCAGTCTCCTGAATGACCAACTCAGAACAGACTGCATCCAACTAGCAACAAAAGATCGTGAAGGCAGGTTAAGAAATGAAGGTTACATCGAGAAGGGAAGTGCAAGGCTTGGCAGCAGGCAAGCAGGACCCAGGAAGGATATGATTGTTGAACACTCGATCACCAATGAACATGCAGGATCAGCATAAATAGTCGGTGGGGGTATGGAAGCAAGACCCTGGTGACAGAAAGAATTGCGAGGAAAGCATGTGGGAAAGTACAGAGCAAAAACCGCATGAAACAAGTGGCGTAAGGCATGAGGGAGTGACATGGTTCAGAATCGATCCTCCAGGCCAAAGTACAGGTATGAAGAGAAGCACAGTAGGATCTCAAGCGAGCGGGGATAGGGATCATGTTGGAGCCGGAGGTCACTCCTGGATTGCTTGCAGGAGCAGAGCCTGACGCCCATCAGTTTAATGTCACGATTTGTTTAAAGGATGATCAAATGGAGGAAAACTCAAAACAGCATCGTGTCAACTCAGAAACCAGACCAGGCATGCATGAACGAGTGAGGTCTTGATAAACTTCAAACAGTGAGTCATAGTAAAGGGTGAGCAGGTGGAAGACTTATGCAAGAAGAGTGTAAAGGTCTATAATAAACTTCAGGTTCATCACAGACTGGAGAGGAATGTATTCAAACGCAAAACCCTTTTACATTCAAACACAGAGAACCGGAGAGTACAAAAATGCCACGACAAATCCTTTATCATAACATAACTGCAACAATCCACGTGAATCATTCACTGTGAACACTTCGGCATGAGATGAAACAAAGATGGAAGAAAGGAGAACTGTTTGTTATAAACCAAGAAGTCTCAAACACAGAGGCATAACCAAGAAACCAGAATGTCGCTGAAACTTTACAGTCGGGAGCTTAGCTCTACCATCGATAGATACAAAAACGGCAAAAATGCCTACATATACTCAAAACAACAATAGCAACAAGATCGAGACGTAGCATTGAAAGTTGTGCGTCTGCATGGCTTCTGACAACACGAAGCTGCAATCTTTGAATGGTCGTGCAACTTATGGCAGACGCGATCAGTTTTCTGACAGTTTATTCGGCGAATTGTCGTGCCTTTAATTAATTGCAGGATGTCCCCATAATGGTGGAGACGATGTCTAACCACCACCAACCGCTTCAATAACTGCTTCTTGGGATTGGGAACGGCCCAGCCAACTCAGCACTTCGGGATATGGACAACTTCTCGCGCTGCCACCTGGAATAACTGAATAGCTTGAGGGATAGGCATGGAGGCCAGCGTGAAGGGTGAGGTGCATGACAGGAATGGAGGCGCCGGGTTAAAAGGGTATATGGGAAAAGTGACGATATGAGAGGAAGATGACGGAGGACATCAGATGGAGAAAAGGGGGAAGAAGACGGGAGGATTCGCCTTCAGTGAGAGGATGACTTGGAAAGGAACGGGACATGAGGCAAGCAGCGAGTGGATGGTGGGAATAAGGGAGAACCACGTGGATCAAAAGGATGAGGTGGACGAGTGACACGCGGCAGCGGGAGAAAGGATGATGAGACGAGGGAAAGGCCATCTGGAGGTGTGAGAGGGAGGTGAATGGTGACACATGGCGGCAAGGGAAAGGCGGGCAGAAAGATGACATGGTGGGAGGCAGGCCCATGCGGATTAAAGACAGGGCAGCTAAGAAGGTCGGGGCTGTGCCTGAGCTATTGATCTGGGCTCCTCGATCGCGGCCGTCGGAAACTTCATCTACGATTTCGT
>SNQJ01S0045012.1:9630-54921 GCA_010110895.2 Picea sitchensis
CCATATGTCTTTTTCGATCCATAATCCCATCACTTGAAAAGACAGATAAACTCCTTGAGGTAAGGTTGGTAATGCATTTTGTTCTCCATGTAAATTGAGTGGGCTAGACCTAGATCTTCTTCTTGGGTTTCTTTGTCTGTCATTTCTTCCTCTTTCTTCATTATGAATTTCATTTCTTTATTCTTCTTGATCACCCATGATTACTATATCACTTGATTCAGATCTTGAACTTTGGGAAACTTCGTGAATCACAAGCTTCTTAATTTTACTTCTTGTTAATGGACCCTTGTATGATTCCATCTTTTCTAAGACTTGCAACTGTCTTCTTTGTCTCAAATTTATTTCTCTTTCTTTTTCTTGGGCAAGAACTTCCCAAGTTCTCTCAAGTTCTGCACAACTCCTTGTTGTTGTGATTGTTAGGTCATACAACTGGTGCAAGATACTTATTCAATCTCTATCCAATTTGTATTTGGGGTTGGTTGGGTTCATGTAGAGTCATTAAAATTTCTGATCTATGAAACCAACCTTTTGTTCATTTCCCCAGTATGGTCACCAAAAATGTTGATCGAAAATAATTTCTTACGATCTTTAATTCAAGCTCATGAGGATAAATCTCCCTGCATTTTTAAAGAGGCGGTACTCCTCTATTTCTAATAACATACAAGACCAAATAAAATTCCTGAGAGAGGTCCATGATTATTCTTGAAATAAATATTCACATGCAAATAATACCTAAGAAGGGACCATGCATATGATAGAAAGCAAATATTTACACTATGTTATAAGATTTATGAATCAAAAGAGTATGCATTAAAATATGATGACATTTCCATCACAACATTCATCAAAGTAGAACACAATATTCAACAAAGGGAAAGGAAAGTATGGACCACATATAATAGATAAATCTAAATGATCATTCCATTAAACTCAATGAATATTTTGATAGACACACATATGAAATATCATGCGTAAAATTGAATTCTTAAGAAATCAATAATGTTATGTCCCAAACTAGTTCTCTGGGAACCTCAAAAAATAATAAATGTCTTAAATAAATAAGCAGTGATGTATGGGGTTACAAATAAAATAAATTGCATTTGTCCTTCAAAGAGGACTGGGATGGGGCTCTCATGGACCATAAAATGAAAAAGAGATCTGGAAGACAAAGAAAACATTCAAAGGTCAACCTTGGGTTTCATAGGTTGTTGGGAACAAAAAAGGCACAATGACAATTGATTGAATAAGAAAAATGATAAGGGAAATAATAAGGTCACTACTCAACTTACCGTGATGGAAATTTTCGAACCCTTCATTTGATTGTTGAGACATCCTTTATATATGGTTTTTGTTGTACTGGAGGTGACATAATTGCTATAATCACTTCATGTTGATCTATATCGATTATCTTAACTAATGCTTTCATTAACCATTATTCTATATACTCCCTCATCGGAGCAACCATTATTTCTTGATTGGTTTTTTATTTCAAATAAGTCATTCTCCAATCCTCTTAAATCAATGCTTAATTAGTGCAACCTATTCTCAATATCATATTTTTTTATTTATGTATGAGATAATCCACCTCTCTACTTCTTCTTTGGATAATTCAATCGAGTCACTAAATTCACTTTCCCATGAAAATTTCAATGCTTCTAGTTGCTCCTTAGACACAAGTATGGTATCCATTAATAAATTAGGGCCATCTAATTCTTTTGTAAGATCAACAAGTTTTAGAAATATTTCATCCCTCTTAATTTTTACAACATCTAATTCATACAACAATTCTCTTAAACATTTAATCCTTTTCAGCCAATAAGCATTACTCTGCTTCATCCTAATACAGAGGGAATGCTTTTTTCTCTTGTATGGGTGTCACTTAAGCTTGAAAATTTTGTTGCAAACGTTCCCACGACTTCTTTGTAAAAACCTTCATCATTTTCTAATTCTTTTTGGAGATATTTCCTAAAGTGCATAATCCTTGTCGAGAAACTGGTTGAATTCTATGCCAACTCCTAGATTTTAAGGATTAGGTCTATTCTCTTCTGGATGCCATCTCCAACATATTTTATTATAGCCAACAATAAACTGGAGGAACTTCTCAATGTGGAATTGGTTTTAGGGACGTCTTCAAGGGTAAATGTTGAATGAATTACAGTTAAAAATTTTGCAAATAAAGGTTTTGGAATTAGTTATTTCTCCAATTCCTCTATTCTTTCTTTTAAAATCAATTTTTCTTTCTCAATATAAAAAATAGAGTCTTTTAGTGCTTCCCCGGTTTCCTCGTGAAATTGCACGATTTTAGAAGGCACACCCCCCTGAAAATTGATTTCTGATTTCCATTTCTCAACAACTTTCTTATTTTTCATATTCACTTTTCATATTAACAGTTTCTTAGAATTTTTATGGTAGGACATGTGGTGAAGTGTGAATGATTCTTTTTCAAATATCTCTGGCTCTTGGGAATCCAAAGCCTCAACAATTTCCCTAGTTTCCATCAATGTTTTCTCAGACCAACTGGGTTCTTATATCACTTCATCTACTTCCATGGCTAAGGGACTTTCCTCAATTTTAGGTACATCCAATCCCATTTTTTGGGTTTCTCTCTTTCCTTTAATGGAAGTGTGTACAACATGAGATTTTTCCATTTTTCTTTGTAGGGTATTTATCACCACTCTAATCTATATTTCTGGTGGATGTTCTTCTTGGTTCTAAACCACTACTTCTAGTTTTTTTTTGGGTAGAAGTACCTCTATGAAATACTAGGTGAATTAGGGTTCTTTCTTATTGCCTCTATGCCCTTTTGTCTATAACACTCATTAGTGATTGCCATTTATTTAGCATCGTAAAAGGCTTCTTCAATTGAGGCCTCATGGGGATTTTTTTTATCTCCTCCTCCTTCCTCGAACTGTTCATATTTACAAAAATAATAAGAGTATCCAACCAAGGACATGTGTGCAGAAAATAATTTCTTAGGGTCAAATCCCTTAATGCATTGAGCTTCCTTTAAACCAAATTAATCTGATTGACCTGGAAATTCATTTAAGTGGGAAATATGCTTGAAAACCACTTCCCCAACCCTCCATGGTAGTGGGATGACTTGGTTCTTTATTTTTTTGTTGAAAAATTGTTCCCAATATCTATATTGTCTGCACACCTCGATGACAAAGAGTTTATTAGACACATAAAATGGGAGCAAGAAGGGTTACCCCTAAAAACTGAATAGTCTCAGAAAACTGAAATCCTCCAAAGTCTCAAAAATTCCTTTCTTGGAGAGAAAGGAGGCAACCTCTAGTGACAATATTGATGTAATAGGACCAAAATTTAATTATTTGAAAGCAAAAATAAAACCATTTTGGACCGCGTAGAAATTGTATTGGGCTTTATGACTCTATAAAGATGGGTACTAGAAGGAAGGTGGTTCCACCTTGAAATCAACATTCCTTTCCCTAGGAAAGTATTCAAATATGTGGTAGTAGGATATAACATAGACCAAATAAAAATTCATATAATTTTTTTTGGTTTTTCTTAAGCTACCTAGTTGAAATGATATCTCATTTGAAATAATTTGACCCTAGTCAATCATGGTGTCTTCATGAAAAACAAAGTGAAGAATATAAACAATGTGTTTCGACATGGAGGTCGTGGACTACAGTCCAATTATACATCCAAAAATACAGACAAATTCTTTGTACGAGTATTTTAAAGAACTTACCTCAACCTGAGCGGAATTGCTATCAACACTTGGGTTAGCAAGATAGTTCTTGAGGAGATCTGCTCCTCCTTGGTCTTGTTTAAGAAATTATTCTTCTTCCTCATTCTTTAACTGCATGGTGGGGTTTGGAAGTCACAACATTCTCCTGAACACTGAAAGAGTCAAGGATATTGATGAATTCCCCTGGACTTGGATAATTCTTCTTTCTGTGTTCTTTGAATTCCTTCACCTCAGGCACACAATCGACCAATACTATGCCTAAAACTGGTTTATTTCCTTCTCTATGGGACAAAGAGCTAAATACCACTTGTAATCTCGGGACCACTAGAACTAATGATATTCTTATGCAAGAGTCTCAAGTGTGTCTTCGCAATACAAGTCCTTTATTCTACTTGACATGTCTTTACACTGATTTGTTTTTACGAATAGGTGGCACTCCTATCAATATAACCCTTTTAAAACATGGAGATTTAACTCTTATTAAATTTACCATGTATTTCCTCGATTATTAACCATCATAGCTCTTATTTAAAAGTTGCTAGCTTGCACGATAAGATTTAGAATTTATTACAAATCTTTACGACATCTTTGCCACTTTAATAGCGATATTAGGTTCACACAAGTGGAGGATGACATGGTGGAGGGGAAGTAAATGGCATCATGAATGGTGATGTGATGTTGGAAAACATGAAAAATGATTAAGTATGGAGGTTGAAAGTGGGAAATGGAAAGTGAAATATGATGAATGCGGGATTGCGAGATGTGGGACTGCGGACATGGAGAGTCTAAAAGGTAAGAAGGGGGGGCTCTCGCATCCACAATGGTAAAACAAACTAAGTATAAGAAAAAGACAATTTTACGGGTTGTGGAAGTGGATGAGTCATTTTGGAGAATGAAATATTGCGGGTTGAGGGACACAGACATGAGGGAAACAGGTAAATGGAGAGGGAGGTTGTCCCGCATCCACATTCAATACAATTGGTTAAGTATAAAAAGGAAAGCAATGCAATTTACATGATGCGAAAGTAGAAAGGGTCATTTTGAGTGTTGCACATTTGTGGGTTTGTGGGACACGAGTATTTGCGGGACATGGATGGGTTGGTATCCCACAACGAGACTCCTACAACACATAAAAATGGATAAGTGTTGAATTCATGAAAACAATGACCAAGTAAAGACTTGTAGGTTTGTGGGCCTGCATAGTTAATGGTAGCCTGATCTGCAACCCACATTTCAAAGAGAAAAATGACGAAGTAAAGTATATACAAGCCTGAACATAGAAAGAAAATATATAATACTAAGGGTGGATATGTATGTACCAACTTTGTTCAATGAATGAAGATAAACAAAACCTTATCCTCCGCAGGTAGTGAAATTCCACTCTCCTAGAACATCAATAATTTTAGAATTCGTTAGTGCAATCATACTCAAATAGGATTAATACTCTGGGAGTTTAAATTTTTTTGAGGCTATCCCATGTCATTGTAAGAGACCAATCTAAAAATACTCATTGTATGATGATGATCACATTGGTATAACTCTTAGTTAACCTTTCAAATAGACTTGCATGCACCATTGTGTGATACCTATCTCAAAAGACTCCTTTTGTGACACTAATCACATTGGTATAAATATTCAATAACCCTTTTGGTGGACCCAAAGGTCCCATGGCGACCACTAGAAACACAATCATGGGTGATAGGTTGCCCAACTAGAAATCCAAGTCTCTAGGATTGAAGACTAGGTCTTTAAGTTCAACAAGTTTCAAGAATAGTTTTCTAAGATTGGTGACTTGCAAGAATGGGTCTCTTAGATTATAAAAATTATCCTATCGGAAATGGGGCAATAGAATGAGCTACTTGTAAAACAGATTAGTGGTGAATCATTCATAGGAGGATAGAATCACATAGGGCCACCCTTTTAGGATAATTAACACCATATGTGGCATAGATTTCCTAAAGTAGATTTGAAAAGTTCAATGGTTTCAACGAAGCAAGATGGGTTACCTAAACGGACCACTAATTTTCCCTACTAGGAATGAATGATGACCTATTGAAACTTTAGTAGGGTGTGTTATACTTGGACGGGGAGTGTTTTTCATGTTGGAAATTGAAAAAGAAGGCATATATAGGGTACATTACCTAGAGATATTATGTGAAGGCCACCTATGCTTGCTTTGAAATAGATACTAATTTTTTTGGAGTGACTAAACAAGTTGTGCTAAACATGAAAAATGAAATTCTTTATTTCTTCCTTCCAACAATTGTCCATCTACATAGAAGCATCATAAACACTATACTTCTTCTTATCATCATTTAACTTCTCACAAAATAATGCAATGAAATAACCTTTATAACTCAACGTTACCCCTATTGTGGTTCCACTTGAGTCATGCATCATAGTCAATCCAAAGCACCTTACTAAAATATGGAAAATGAAATGTTATCTATTTATCACCTTCTTCTTTATATACACAAAACTTTGATCTATTACAACATTCCACTGGAAACTTCCCTTCATACACTCAATTATTGGTACAAAAATCCCATGGAAATTTCTAATAAACTTCCTAAAAAGTATTACTTATCCACATAAACTCTTTATACAAATACAATTCGTAGAGATGACCACTCAAAAAATAGATTGAATCACCTTTTATGGGTCCATATCTAATCCTTGTGAGGTATCACAAACCCCCAGTACAATATCTCCTTCGACATAAATAAACACTTCTTGATATTAATTGACAACTTCTCTTTCTTTAGTTAGTCCAACACTTTCCTCAAGTGCATCAAATGTTCCACATTTTATATATTGAATGCCAATATATCATCTATATATACACCCATAAAGTTTCCTAAATATGGTTTCAACACTACGTTCATCAACATCATGAATCATGAATGTATTGAGTGCATCCTTCAACTTGAATGGCATAATGAATCACTCACATAACCCTTCCTTCATTTTAAAAGTTGTCTTCCACTATTCACCCTCTCTAATCCTTATATGGTGATATCCAATCTTCAATTTAAGTAGTCCATCAAGTCACCCACTTAAGTAGTCCATCAATTCATCCATCCTTGGAAATGGAAACCTATACTGAATGGTGATCGTGTTTATAATATCGATCCCATACACATTCTCTACCCACCTCCTTTATTCTATGCACGTATGATTGGTATTTCACAAGGAATTAATCTCTCCCTTATGAACCCTTTGTCCAACAACTCTTGGAATTGTCTATTCACTTATTTACTCTTTGTCAACATCATCATATGTGGTGCCTTGTATGAAAAACTTAAACCTAGTATCATATCAATCTAACATGAAACCTAGTTTCAACACCATATAAACTATAAGTTTCAATAGAAATATTTGGATTGATAAGAAATTGTTCTTCTATTACAAATCTATGTAATTTTTGAACAATACAATGCTCCCCCCTCCCCCCACCAACCCCATCTGTTATTCTATGAAAAATGGCAATTTTGTGGATCATGACCATCGATTTAAGAAAGGTTATCAATTATGCAATGGTATTTCCTATAACATTAATTTCTCAAGATTTGCCCCTTTTTTAATCTAGATGTATGAAATTATCAAATTTACCATCAAAGATCCACATTTCTTCATAAAATCATAGACCAATAATCCAGCTTCCCTTGAATCGTTGTAGGTGTATACAAATTTATTACTTTTCCTCTAATGTCACTATTATATTAGGAGCATTGATCAACCCTAATATTTGTCTCTACTGAAATTCTCTTTAGTTTATTATATTTTGGGTGCCAAAGTATGAGCATGCCCCTTGAGAATCGAATTGAACTATTCACTATACAACCAATGAACTATTCAATATACAATCATTATACCTTTCATATTATCTTCACAAAATCATTATTTTTCCAAAGTCTCACTTATTCTTAAGAATGAGCATTATCTTGGTTTTCCCATTGTAATTTTTTGGTTTAGGACTTGTCATTTTGTAAAGGTATTGAGCCCTTGAATGTTCTAAGATATAATATTCAATTGTTATGTTTGGTTTGAAAATTTCCTATTAGAATCATACTCTCTCAAAATCAACTAAATCATGACCTTCTCAATACAATTTGGTTNAAACCTAGTATCATATCAATCTAACATGAAACCTAGTTTCAACACCATATAAACTATAAGTTTCAATAGAAATATTTGGATTGATAAGAAATTGTTCTTCTATTACAAATCTATGTAATTTTTGAACAATACAATGCTCCCCCCTCCCCCCACCAACCCCATCTGTTATTCTATGAAAAATGGCAATTTTGTGGATCATGACCATCGATTTAAGAAAGGTTATCAATTATGCAATGGTATTTCCTATAACATTAATTTCTCAAGATTTGCCCCTTTTTTAATCTAGATGTATGAAATTATCAAATTTACCATCAAAGATCCACATTTCTTCATAAAATCATAGACCAATAATCCAGCTTCCCTTGAATCGTTGTAGGTGTATACAAATTTATTACTTTTCCTCTAATGTCACTATTATATTAGGAGCATTGATCAACCCTAATATTTGTCTCTACTGAAATTCTCTTTAGTTTATTATATTTTGGGTGCCAAAGTATGAGCATGCCCCTTGAGAATCGAATTGAACTATTCACTATACAACCAATGAACTATTCAATATACAATCATTATACCTTTCATATTATCTTCACAAAATCATTATTTTTCCAAAGTCTCACTTATTCTTAAGAATGAGCATTATCTTGGTTTTCCCATTGTAATTTTTTGGTTTAGGACTTGTCATTTTGTAAAGGTATTGAGCCCTTGAATGTTCTAAGATATAATATTCAATTGTTATGTTTGGTTTGAAAATTTCCTATTAGAATCATACTCTCTCAAAATCAACTAAATCATGACCTTCTCAATACAATTTGGTTGCCAATGAGATCTTGTCCTTTAATCTAAGGATAACTACAATTACCATATATTATTTAAAAATTCTAGAAGATTAGAATTTATCACAACAAATTTGTGGATTATCCCTTTTTTCTTGATACCAACTTCCAAATCCTTTTTCAATTTGAATAAATGTTCATTTGATGCATTCTCTAAGATATGTCATGAAATTATAGATGATAAGAAAACCATGTTTTTAATTCATGAATAAATTCTTCCTCAATTACATCATCCATCTCATTCTCAATTCTCAGAATAGTTGAGAGAGATTGCTCTTCTCTCCCCTCTTTAGGATTCCACTTCTTTTTTTCCTAATCTTATTGTTTGCATATGGCCATATTTTCAAGGACAACCTCAACCGAGGATTATGTATATTTCCTCATGGAATTTCTCATAGAAGGATGGTTAGTATGCTTTAATCTAAGGATGGATTCATATTGGCTACGTGGGTGGGCATATTGCTTTCTAGAAAACCATTTGTATGCATGATAAGTATTTTGAATATTTTACTTCCTTGGTTAAAAATAACCTTTTCTATCTTTTTTGTTGAGTTTTAGTTTCTTATGGATTAAGGTGAAACGCTCCAAATTTAGAGATTGAGATTTCATACACCATTTGTATGTAGGATATGTATTTTGAATATTTTACTTCTTTGGTTAAAAATAACTTTTTTCTATCTTTTTTGTTGAGGTTTTGTTTCCTATGGATTAAGGTGAAACCCTCCAAATTTAGAGATTGAGATTTCATACACCATTTGTACGCAGGATAAGTATTTTGAATATATTACTTCCTTGGTTAAAAATAGTCTTTTCTATCTTTTTGTTGAGTTTTGGTCGTCCTATGGATTAAGGTGCAACCATCCAAATTTAGAGATTGAGATTTCATACACCATTTGTATGAAGTATAAGTATTTTTAATATGTTACTTCTTTGGTTAAAAATAGTCTTTTCTATCTTTTTTTGTCGAATTTTTGTTTACTATAGATTAAGGTGAAACCCTCTAAATTTAGAGATTGAGAGTTCATACGTGCCTCTTGTGGTAGCCATGGGTGTGACACATTTTCACCTAATTGGAATTTATTATCTAAATCCATTTGTGATCATGATATATCATAATCATTGACTTGGGTAAATGGGTTGAAATGTTCATAAAAACACATTTGATGATATGTAGTGTATGTTTGGTTTCGGTGGTATAAAAAATCCTAATAAAACTGTTTGTTGAATTATTAAATTTCCTATCAATTATAATAATTTTTATTGAAATGTTCATAAAAACAAATTTGATGATATGTGGGTAAAATCATGAAGATGGGTAACACTTTTGCTTGTTTTATGACAAAAAATACTGTATTTTCACAAGTTCTTCAACTTCAGGCATACAAAAGTATTTTTTTTATTTAGAATTTCACTTTACAGTAAAAACAAAACTTGTGAAGAATTTTGTTATCTTTCCAATGACTATTTTTCAATTTTGTTTTATCAAGATTTGATATGTCAATTTGACAAATTTTTAACAGTATTTTCCTTAAACATGAAAGGAATGATAATGAGTTATTGTTTTCCACAACAATGTATCTATTATTAAAATTATGTTTTTAAGAAATGAAATATATTGCAACAATCTACATAAAATCTATTTTATTATGACTATAATTTTCAATCTAACGGATGAATATTATAATTTCTAGAATTTTTTGAAGTTGACCAAGCTGAAAACATTGCAGATTTTAAAGACATGTTTTTCTACACCTTGTATCTATCTTAATTTTTACTTGAAAGTAAAATATAAAAATACGCTTTTGAAGAGAACAGTTTAAAGATTATGAATATAAATTTTCCATAATTTTCCACGTGTATTTTTAGATATATGGATTTTTCATTTCACCGAATCATAATTCTGAAAATATTATGTAGTGATTTTTTTATAAAATAAAATAAAATTAGATAAAAACAATGAAAATGAAAACAAGTTATACCCAATGAAAGTAGATTCAATTTTAAAAATGTTGGTATCAATTTTGAAACTAAATTCTAAATATTTGTAGGAGTCCACTACCTCCAAAGATGAAGTAAGATGGAGAGAATTTGCAGTTTTGTACAAACAATCCCATTTTCATGTTTTTGGCCGAAATATTCTTTCGGAAGAAACCTAGTTTTTAACAGAATCCGTTAAAAATAAACGTTTCGGCCGAAATATGCTTACCACGGGAAAATAATTCATCCAAAAAACATTGTACATGAATTTCGAGGGTGCCATTAAATTTGACGTGCAAATTTTCGACCAAAAAAGGTTTCGGCCGAAAAAATACCTAGCAACATTTTTTCGGCCAAAAAATTGCCGCTAGAAATTTTGGACTCCTGATTGTCACGAAAGTGTTACCCAGCTTAAAGAATCCCCTGACTTGTATGATTAAAGAATCCCTCGACTAGACTATACTTTTCGATTTGAATAAATGTTCATTTGATGCATTCTCTAAGATATGTCATGAAATTATCGATGATAAGAAAACCATGCTTTTAATTCATGAATAAATTCTTCCTCAATTACATCTTCCATCTCATTCTCAATTCCTAGAATAGTTGAGGGAGATTGCTTTTCTCCCCCCTCTTTAGGATTCCACTTCTTCTTTTCCTAATATCTTCCATTTCATTCTCAATTTCTAGAATAGTCGAGGGAGATTGCTTTTCTCCCCCCTCTTTAGGATTCCACTTCTTCTTTTTCTAATCTTATTGTTTGCATATGACCATATTTTCAAGGACAACCTCAACCGATGATTATGTAGATTTCCTCATGGAATTTTCCATAGAAGGATGGGTTAGTATGCTTTAATCTAAGGATGGATCCATATTGGCTACGTGGGTGGGCATATTGCTTTCTAGCAAACCATTCATATGAAGGATAAGTGTTTTGAATATTTTATTTTCTTGGTTAAAAATAATCTTTTTCTATCTTTTTTGTCGAGTTTTGGTTTCCTATGGATTAAGGTGAAACCCTACAAATTTAAAGATTGAGATTTCATACACCATTTGTATGAAGGATAAGTATTTTGAATATGCAACTTACTTGGTTAAAAATATTCTTGAAGGATAAGTATTTTGAATATGTAACTTTCTTGGTTAAAAATATTATTTTCTATCTTTTTTTGTCGAGTTTTGGTTTCCTATGGATTAAGGTGAAGCCTAGAGATTGAGATTTCATACACCATTTGTATGAAGTATAAGTATTTTGAATATGTTACTTCTTTGGTTAAAAATAACATTTTCTATCTTTTTTGTTGAGTTTTGGTTTCTTATGGATTAAGGTGAAAGCCTCCAAATTTAGAGATTGAGATTTCATACGTGCCTCTTGTGGTAGCCATGGGTGTGACATATTTTCATCTAATTGGAATTTATTATCTAAACCCATTTGTGATCATGATATATCATAATCATTAACTCAGGTAAATGGGTTGAAATGTTCTTCAAAAACAAATTTGATGATATGTAGTGTGAGTTTGGTTTTGGTGGTATAAAAAATCCTAATGAAAGTGTTTGTCGAATTATTAAATTTCCTATTAATTATAATAATTTTTATTGAAATGTTTATAAAAAAAAAAATTTGATGATATGTAAATTTCCTATTAATTATAATAATTTTTATTGAAATGTTTATAATTTTTTTTTTTTGATGATATGTAGTGTAAGTATAGTTTTGGTGGTACAAAAATTCCTAATAAAACTTTTTGTTGAATTATTAAATTTCTTAAGTAATTTTTTCCCCTTACAATTGAAAGCGAATAAATATATATACATGCTTAGCATTTGCAAGGTTTTCTTTTATTACATAAACAACTTAAAGTAGTAGTGCATGTGTAGTGTGTAGCCTTACAAAAAGAAGAACTATGACCGACTTTAAAATTTAAAAAAAAAATGATCTTTTAATTAATTGAAAATAGCAATAAAAAAACCCTCCTGCTGTACATAGATATATTTCTAAAATGGCAATGGAAAACCTTTTCATTCAAAGATGGAGGTAATTGATATTTCACATGATTTTTGAAAAACCTTTTCCTAAAAAGATGGAGGTAATTGATATTTCATTTGATTTTTTAATTGGCAAAATTCCATTTCCACAAGACATTCTTCTGGCACTAGATAGTAATAAATCGATATATTGGGGAATTTTTTTTAGGACTCTACTTTAGACATGTCTTTATATCGATTATATGAGGGGATCATTAGAATACTATATTGGAATCCACTTTGTTTATGGTAAATATTTAAAATTCTCATGCTAGGACTTACTTTGTTTACGGGGATCATTAGAATTCTCGAGTTGGATTCTCCTTCTGCTTTGGATAGACAACCCCAAGGTTTAAATGAATGAATAACAATAGAATTTGCAGAAGTGGAATTCAAAATAAACTCACATTAGATACGTTAGTGTTAATTATATTGTGGGGATCATTAAAACAATTGTATTATTTTTATATGATCACAAGAATCCTCAGGCTAAACTATGCTTTTCGATTTGAATAAATGTTCATTTGATGCATTTTCTAAGATATACCATGAAATTATCGATGATAAGAAAACCATGTTTTTAATTCATAAATAAATTCTTCGTCAATTACATCATCCATCTCATTTTCAATTCCTAGAATAGTTGAAAGAGATTGCTCTTCTCCCCCCTCTTTAGGATTCCACTTCTTCTTTTCCTAATCTTATTGTTTGCATATGACCATATTTTCAAGAACAACCTAAACTGAGGATGATGTATATTTCCTCATGGAATTTCCCAAAGAAGGATGGGTTAGTATGCTTTAATCTAAGGATAGATTAATATTCTGAAATGGGTTGAAATGTTCATAAAAACAAATTTAATGATATGTGGTGTAAGTTTGATTTTGATGGTATAAAAAATCTCAATGAAACATTTTGTTGAATTATTAAACTTCCTATCAATTATAATAATTTTTATTGAAATGTTCATTCAAAAACAAATTTGATGATATGTATTTAAGTCTAGTTTTGATGGTATAAAAAATCCTAATAACAAATTTATTAAGTATTTTTTTCCCATTACAATTGAAAGAGAATAAATATATATCCATGATTGAGCATTTGCCATTACATCAAACAACTTAAAGTAGTAGTGCATGTGTAGCCTCTTAAATAATAAGAATTATAACCGATTAAAAAAAAAAAAAAACATTAATCTTTTAATTAATTGAAAAAAAAAACCAATAAAAAACCTTTTGTAAAAGATATAATATAAAATGGCAATGGAAAACTTTTTTCATACAAAGATGGAGGTAATTGATATTTCATTTGATTTTTGAAAAACCTTTTCATACAAATATGTTGGTAATTGATATTTCATTTGATTATTTAATTGACAAAATTCCATTTTCACACGACATTCTTCTAGCACACTAGATAGTAATAAATCAATATATTGGGGCATTTTTTTAGGACTTTACTTTAGACATGTCTTTATATCGATTATATGAAGGGATCATTAGAATACTATGTTGGACTCCACTTTGTTTATGGTAAATATTTAAAATTCTCATGCTAGGACCTAATTTGTTTATGAGGGATCATTAGAATCCTCGAGTTGGACTCTCCTTCCACTTTGGATAGACAACCCCAAGGTTTAAATGGATGAATAACAATAGAAGTTGTAGAAGTGGTATTCAAAATAAACTCGCATTGGACACATTAGTGTTAATTATATTACGAGGATCATTAAAACATTTGCATTATTTTTGTATGATCACAAGAATCCTCATGCTAGACTATGCTTTGCTTGTGGGGGATTGTTATAAAAGGAAAATGCTTAAACGAAAGAACAAGACAAGAATCCTTAGGCCAGACTATGCTTTTCTTGGGGGACCATTATAAAAGGAAAATGCTTAAACCAAAGAACAAGAAATTAGAGTTTTTGTTACCATATTGAAACTTGAAATGCTTCCAGGGGAATGGAAGCTTAATGGGTGGTCCAATATGTCATTATCTTTCAACCACAAACCCATCGTAAGTGTCTTGGCATGCTAATGTTTTACAATAATTGAACCGCAACCCTATTGTCGCCTTGACATTCCACTATATTTAAACTATCAACCATAATCCCATTGTGGGTGGCTAGCTTAAAATGCCACCACCTTTTAATAGTTGAACCACAATGATCTGAATTATTTTGAGAATGATATGAAGGTAGAAATATAACAAGGAAATTCACATAGATGTGGCATGGAACACAATAATACTGTGAAAATTAGATTCTATTAATTACTGCCTGAAAACACAAAAGAATGTAAAATGAAAAGCACACAAGCTATCTAGAATGGTGGTAGCTTATCTTTGAGAAGAGGTGTGTCGGCTACACTCATTCACAAGAAGTTGATTACAATGAGGCTCCAAAGGAATTTTTAACATAAAGAATAATTGAGAAAACCATAAACATCCAAAATCCTAAGCCCAAGAGATGAAACGCCAAAAGGTTTGTGGGCCCCAATGGGGGTAGTTGATATGCCAACTTTTCGAGGGCACAAGTTTTGCATACGATCTCTGTTTGGGGCGCTCGATACCTTGTCGAAAAGGTCTACATGAGGAGTATACATTCTGTTTGGCCCAGACTATGCATCTATAAATTGTTTTCGCATTGTCATGCCCACAAACGTTGCTTAAGACCTCAAAATGTCCTCGAAAGTTCAGGACCCGAAAAAGTGTAGAAAAACCGTCAAAATGGAAAATTGTTCTTTGAGCCATTGGAATAGGTGGGTGGCCACCAATGTCCACGTGGATAATTTCTCCCCCTTAGGAAGCAATGGTCTCCATTGCATCAAGTTCCTCCATCAGATGGGAAACTTTTGTTGAATCTGACACCTGATGAGACACTTTTCCTAATGAAGAAACTGCCCTACTTTGACGAACCGATAGAGTTGGATGGTTTGTTGGCGAGTTTCCTTTGTCTTGGTGTCCATGATCCGATCAATTTTTTCCTATTATATGCCATCAATATTGAGTTATGTAGGGGACAACTTCTCGACCACGTCTGAAGTGTCCAGGAGAGGTGGAAAATATGGTCGAAGTAGTTCCAAATTAAAAACTAGGTGCAAGCCAAGGAAAGGAGGAATACTTAATTCAAAATAATTCTCACCCATTGTCTCGGTGACGGTGTAAGTCCTATATCAGAGTGGGAGTAGCTTCCAATGGGGTCCTTCAAGGCACTCTTTCTACAAGTGCAACCACACCTTATCTCCCACCTAAAACGTGTGTGGTACTCGATGCTAATCATGGTGATGCTTGTACTTGGGATTGAATTTATACACAATATCATGAACTTGTTGTTGGATGTGCTGGATGCGCTCAATAAATTTGGCTTCCTGATCAACCTCGGTCTAATCATGGGAGGAATCTTCTTATGCAATTGCATTTGGAAGAGTTACGTTAATGGGGACCAATGGTTGGAACCCTATGCACACCTGAAAAGGGTTGTGGCCAATAGAGCTATGGAGGGCTATGTTGTAACTATATTGAAAATAAGGAAGGATTCCATCCCATGTGCGTGGATGTTTTGAATTATAAATCCTCAAGATATGTACAATCATTATGTTGACTACCTCTATTTGTCCATCAGTCTATGGCTGGAAGGTAGTCGATTTGGTTAGATTGATGTCCATCATTGACCATAGGATGGACCAAAAAGTACCCAGGAACCTACTATCTTTATCATAGATAATAGTGCATGGAAGCCCAAAATGAACCCAAACATGTGTAAATAATAGCTTGTCAGTGGCCTCAGCCGTGATGATCTTCTTCCAGGGTGCCAAAAATTTCATCTTAGAGAATCGATCAACGACCATGAAGACACAATCATTCCCATGCTTGGTTGAGGGAATACTAGACATGTAGTCCATAGAGATGGACTCCCAAGGCCTATCTGGAGTAGGAAGAGGGGTGTATAGCTCCTTTTTCTTGATATAAGGCTAGGAAATGGAATATGCAGTGTAGGATATGATGTACTTACAAACATCTTGTCGAAGATTTGACCAATAAAAATGATTTTGCAATACTGCCACTATTTTCTCTACACCAAAATGTCCCACCGCCCGACTGTAATGATCTTCCCAGATCAACTTTGCATGCTTTCTTGAAGGAACACAAAGATGACTCAAATGGCATAGAAATCCATCCTAGAGATGAAAGACTGGAACTGTTTTTTCTGCGCTCAATGTCTGATAGGAAGTAGAAAATTCAGAGTCATTATTGTATAATTGTGGCCATCCGTATGTCTCATGTCCACATGAGTTGAGAACTGTGGTTAGTGCTGCCACCAGGGGTTGACTATGACAATCTGTGATATGGTTGGTGCTACCCTTTTTGTACTTGATATTCAAGTGGAATTGCTACAGGTACGTAGACCACTTCTGATGGAGGTCATTCTGTAACATTCCTTGTGTCTGCATGAGTTGCATAGGTATGTGATCAGTGTGGATGATTGTTTCCTTCCCCAAAATGTAATGCTTCCATTGTCGACATGCCTGCACAATGGAGTACATCTGTTTGTCGTAGGTGGGGTATATGTGAACAATATCATATAGATTTTCGTTATGATAGGCTACCAAGTTCCCATGCTGAGTGAGGATTGGAACGATAGCATAATATGAAGCATCTGTCTCAATCTCAAATGGATGTTGCAGGTCTAGCAGAATAAGGACTGGTGCTGAGTAGAGGCGGGATTTTAAATTCTTGAATTCTTTGTTGGGGTGCACACTACACAAACATGGGATTTTCTCCACCCTTGGTCACCTATATTAGGGCCCAAGAAATATGAGATAACCCCAACACAAACCAACGAAGGAATTTGGTGAGGCCCAAGAAGTTGCGGAGATCGGTCATTGTCTTCGAGGCCGACCAATCATGGATAACTTGGATTTTGGCTAGATCCACATGTACACCCTGCTAATCCACACTGCATCCAAAATATTGGATTCTCTACATGTCGAAGGAAAATTTCTCCAAATTGGCATATAACTTGTGCTATCGCATGGTTTCCAAGAACTATTGAATATTCTCCAAATGTTCCTCCTAGGTTCTGCTGAATATGAGGATGTTATCCAAATATACAACCATAAAGGAGTTTTTGAATGGTTGTAATATATCATCCATCATCTGTATGAATGTGGCGGGGGAATTAGTCAATCCAAAAGGCACGATCGACCATTAAAATAAACCTTCTTTAGACTTAAAGGTCATCTTCCACACATCAATTTGCTCAATCGACACTTGGTGGTAGCATGAATTCAAATCAATCTTCCTGAAAAAATTGGCTCCCTTGAGATGATCGAGAAGATAATAAATATGGGGAATTGGGTACCGACTCTTGATGATGAATTTTTTTAGAGCTTTTTAATCAATACAAAGTCTCCATGGCCCATCCTTCTTCTGTACCAAAAAATTTGGGCTCTCGTAAGGTGAGGAGCTTGGTCTAATGTAGCCCTTCAAAATTATCTCTTGGATCTAGAATTTGATTTCTTCATTCTCCATAAGAGAATGCATGTACACAGGGTCGTAGGAAGAGGAGCATCGGGTATCTGATCAATTGAGTTCTTTACCTGATAGTGCACATGCACACCCATAGGCGAGGTGAATATGTCTTTGTATTCCTCTACTATATTTTCCACCTATTGCTATTGTGAAGAGAGACCCCATGCATAGGTTTCAATAGTTGCAGTGACCTTTTGTTCACCTTCCGATCAAACCATAAAGATGACAAACCTCTTGATCTAAGAGACCACCTTTTTGCACTGCTTCACAGAGATCAAACATATCACATCCTTTGTGACTTCCTCCGGTATGTAACACCCATGTTTCCCCTAGATTGTAAATATTATTATTATTGTGAATAAGACTATAGATAGATATGTCATGTGAATGTTTGGAAGACAATTATCCTTGCTATAGAAGGCAATTTATATATTTTTGTTAATTAATAAAATGAAATTGTGGCATGACTACTGAAAGAGGGTCTCCAAATAGATCATGAGGCATGAGAGGGATGGCAAGGGGAACCAATAATGCTGAGATGACCCTTTCCAGTTGTTGAATTTTTATGCTTAGCTCATGCACATGTAGTTTATTTCAATTTAGCATGTACTTGGACCATAAACAATGCAACAATACAATATACAATAGTGGCAGTAACCAAGATCACAAGAAGAATAAACATGCACAAGAACACACGAGTTTATCTTGGGAAAACCCTTCTCAATCAAGGGAAAAACCCAACAATCATTTGCTATAGAGTCAATAGAATATCCCCCACACCATAAACCCTAGAGCACACAAGAGGGTGCTTCTTTGACCTAGAAACTTGTCCCTAAGAGAAGTGCGCAATTCATCTGTACACTTAGCTTGAGATATGTTACAATGTAGTGTGAGTGATTGAGATCCACAATGGGGATCTACTCTTATTTATACAAGACCTAGCACTTCAAAAGGATGTGTCTATTGGCACAATAGGGTCAACTTTTTCAACTGAATAATATAATTAATATTTACACAATATTAATTATTTTTTATATGGTGGGGCCAACTTGTACCCTTTAAAACAAAAATTAGGGTTACAAAAAACATTACTCTCAGAAAATATAGCAAGGGATCCACACATCCTCTAGTGCTCAGCCACTAGGGACATGTCCACCTATGCTCAACCACATGGACGTCACTCTCAACAAATCAACTCAACTAAGTCCATAGGAGTACCATCTGGAGAGCCATCTCAAGTCAACTCAACTAAGTCCATAGGAGTCTAATAGGAGACCATCTCAAGTCATCTCAACTCAGTCCAGAGGAGCATAACAAGAGACCACACGTCATCTCAATCATTCCAGAGGAGTATGACACACCCATCACATGGGCTCTCTCACAGATCATCTCAACTCAAACCATAGGAGAAGGACCTGGAGAATCTCTAATGAATCTACAATCAACAACACTCCCTCTCATCTAAGGAGGCATTCTCCACCAGGCCAAGTCTCTCACGAAAGTACTCAAAGTTTGTCCTGGAAAGCAATTTGGTGAAGACATCTGCAACTTGCTTGTGTGTAGAAAGGTATTGCACATGTACTGCTTTCCTTTGCACCATATCTTTGATGTAATGGTATTTGATCTCAATGTGTTTCGATTTATCGTGAAACATAAGATTCTTAGAGAGCTTCACACAACTCTGGTTATTGCAATGGATAACAGTGGAATCCATCTCATGACCAAATATGTCTGCAAGGAGCTTGCGAAGCCACACTGCTTCATGAAATGCCACACATAATGCAATGTACTCTATTTCTGTTGTACTCAAAGTCACAAAAGTTTGTTTTCCTGCTACACCAGGAAACCATGGGAGATCCCAAAGTAAAAAACCAATCATATGTGCTCTTCCGGTCTACTACGCTCCCTAGCCAATCTACATCGACATATCTCTGCAATATCATGTCTACACCAAAGGGATATCTAAGGCCATAACCAACTGTGCCTCATAGATATCTCAACACATGCTTCACTTCTATCGAGTGTGTGTGTCTCGATTGACTCATAAACCGATTGAGTATACTCACCGCATAGAATATATCAAGTCTGGTGTTAACCAGATACATCAATGATCCAATCAATTGTTTGTGAAGATGTGGATCAATCTTGCATGAATCAGTAGAAGCCTCGTTCATTTTCTTCAAATTCATCACCATCAATGTAGGCATGGATTTGTAGTCCATCATCCCAAATTTATTCAATATGTCCACTATATATTTTCCTTGACTCAGGAAAATCTCATCAGTCCCTTGCCATAATTCTATTCCCAATAAGTAGTGCATCATACCAAGGTCCTTCATCTCAAATTTAGAAGTCAATGCATGCTTGCATTCAACAATAAGACTTTATGAACCAGCGAGGAATACGTCATCAACGTACATGATCAAAATCATGCACTCATCACCAACAATATGGTAGTATAGGTTTGGATCAACAACACTCTTTCTAAAGCCAAAACTCAACAAGTATCCATCAATCTTCTCATACCAAGAATGAGGTTCTTGATTTATTCCATACATGGATTTCTTCAACCTGCATACATGAGACTCCTTCTCATGTGTCAAGAATCCATCTAGATACTCGATGTAAAATTCTTCCTCAATCTCACCATTGAGAAAGGTTGTCTTTACATCCATCTGATGTAGTCTCCAACCCATGGATGGTGCAAGAGAAATAATCATACGGATGGAAGTGTATCGGGAAATAGGAGAAAATGTCTCCTCATAATCTAATCCCTCCACCTGAGAGAATCTTCTAGCCACAAATCTCGCTTTGTACTTCTCAAAACTTCCATCATCTGCATGTTTGATCTTATAGATTTACTTGGAAGTCACTACAGACTTCCCTTCTGGTCTTGAAACAATATCCCACACATCATTCTTCATGATGGACTGCTACTCTTCGGTCATGGCATCTTACCAAACTTGTTGACCTGTTGCTTCTCCATGAAAACAAGGCTCAGTATCAATGATGTTGCTCACAAATGAAACATAGTTCAAAAATATTTGTGGCCTCTTTCTCTCTCGAAATGTACCACGAGAAGCTGCATGTCCCTCTGACTCCTACCGAGTTTTTCGATCCCAAGCACGCCTCTTATGGCCTACTGAAATGCCTTTGGGAACATCAACTGGAGCTATGGGATCAACTGGATCAACTGGATTTGTAACTGCCTCCCTATGAACTACTGAAGGGGGAGAAGGTATTGTCTCTTCATTCTTCTCACTGTCAATCTCCATCTGAGATTCTCTGGATCTTCAGAAGGATATCTCTTCCTCAAACTTGACATCTATGCTAACCTTGATTTTTCACTGACCAATGATATATATACGATATGCCTTCAAAGATTCATTGTGCGCCACAAATGTACCCTTTCTTCCTGAAGGGTCTATCTTGGTCCTCTTCTCCCTAGGTACATGAAAGTATACTGGACACCCAAATATCCTGAAGTGTCCAACCTCAGGCTTCACTATGGTGAAATCTTCTTTGGGAGTCATGTTCTTCAGGATATGATGATGAATTCTATTATGAACATACACATTTATCATGGATGTCGCTGCCCACAAAATCATAGGTAGATTATGATCATGTATCATCGCTTTGGTTTCCTCAATAATGGTTCTGTTCTTCCTCTCTGCAACCCCATTCTGCTGAGGGTTATAAGGAACAATGTACTCCCTCTTGATCCCTCCCTCAATATAAAAATCATTGAAATCCCTGGAGGTGTACTCTCCTCCATTATCTGATCTCAACACCTTGATCCTCCTCCTGATCAGGTTTTCAACATGATCTTTAAACTCTTCAAATCTCGCAAGGACTCCATCCTCGGTCTTCAAGAAGTAAATCCATTTCTTCCGAGAGTGATCATCAATGAAGAGCACATAGTACAAATATCCATTCAACGAAGCAACAATCATGGGTCTACAATCAATTCCAAGATCCCCTTGGATCTACTATCACTGCTCAAGAAGGACCCCTTGACATTCTTTCCAAGAGCACAACCTCTGCAAACACTATTATGTTGAACATGTATCTCTGGAAGTCCTGTGACCATCTTCCTTAGAGCGGGAAGGGATATTTAATGTAAATGAGAAAGTCTTCTATGCCATAGCTCGCTCAAGCTGATAGTATCATGTAACAAGGCCTGGACTGGTTGAACAATCAATCTGTACAAGCTGTTTTCTCGAACACCAATCACTCAGGAAGAATCCATGTGTGAATTCTTGTGCCATGCAAGAAATTTTCCTTCAGAGAAGGTAACCTTGTATCCTTTATCCTCTAAGAGAGAAACAAAGACAAGGTTCCTTTTCATCCTAGGTACATATAGTACCTCACTTGATTGAAGTGGTATGTCAGAATCTAGTTGGAAGGTATAAGTTCCAACTCCTTTCACAATATATTTGGCATTATCACCAAGTACAACATGTAGACAAGACTCTTTCTCAACAAGGTCTGTAAGATGTTCTTTGTATCCAATCATGTGTCTGGAAGCACCACTATCAATCAACCAAATATCACTATCTGTAGGAACCATACCTGAGAGTGCTGATATGAAGAAGAATGCTTCATCTCTCTGATGTGGTTCTAAATCAACATCAACAGTGGATGCCAGTTGTCTTCCTTTCTTATTGGTAGGACGATTTCTTATAATGTGTCCATACTTGTTACATCTGAAACATTGAATCCTTGATATCTCTTTTCTCTGTTCATGACTTGGAGTTGCTGAATTTTTCTTGTCTTTGAATGCTTTGCTGGAACTTCTTCTATTTATTCTTCCTCTCTTTGCATGAGAAGCAAGAGCTTGATTTTCATCATGATGGGAGTCTTGCACTCCTCTGTCTATAAGTATGGTTTCCTCTTGAGTGCAGTTTGTCCATAGATGATCAAACTCAGGTAAATCTTCTCTTCCACTGATACTTTGAAGGAATGGTTCCCAATGTCTTGGAAGAGAATTGAGAGTAATCATGACAAGTTCTCTATCTGTTATGGTTTCTCCAATGGCACCTAGTTGATCTATGATCTCTAATATCTTCATGAAGAAAGTGGAAATGGTGTTAGCTTTTTCCATCTTGATATTTTGAAGCTGGTGCTTCAATGTAAGAGCTTTGTTTGTGTTGTTTCTCTCAAACATATTCTTTAATGCATCATACATCTCATAAGTTTTCTTCAAGGTAGATATGCAAGGTAGTAGATGATCTCTTACTAAATAGATGATTATCTTCCTTGCTTTGACATCATCTTCCTTCCAATCAACCTTCTCTTCATTGGTAGCTATTTCTGGTAGAGTATTTTATATCAAACTCAATAGGTCATCCTCTTCCAGAGTGATTTGTAGTTTTGATTTCTAGGAGCTGAAGTTTCTTGATCCATCAAGCCTATCTTCCACCAAATTTTTGTTCCTCATGGTTTAAAGATTATTCACAAACTGTAACGGCTAGGCTAGGAAACCTAATGGATAGGCTAGGCTAAAAACCTTAGGTTTCGTTGGACTTATTACTTCCAACAATAATCCTTTAGAAAGTTAGAAGAACCCTGGTGAGTTGATAAAATACTTCAATGAGCTGCATAAACCATAGAGGTTGAAATTCTGCAGAAACCCTAGAAACCCTAGGGGCCAAAAATAAAAAATTCTTTGATTTTCAATATGAGAGTTGTTGGAGGTGCGCAGAAGGAGGCTATGCACACCTATGCAAAATTTGTCTCCAACGTTCAAGTGGAAAGTGCTAAAACTAGCTTGACAAGGGGGGCCCATTTTTGCAGTTGTAGCATGAAGGTGGCGATTGGTTCTTTAATGTCTTATGCAATGGATCTTCAGGAACTCTTTTCTGATACCATGTTGAATTTTTATTCTTAGCTCATGCAAATGTATTTTATTTCAATTTAGCATGTACTTGATGATCCAGGTGGATATTGGTGGCCACCCACCTATTCCAACTGACTTCTCTTGTCTGTTTTGAGTTCAACACGTTCTTTTGTACTTCTTTGTAATTGTGGGTTCTACACGTCTAGGGCCATCTGAAGCCATACACATCTTCCAGGTGGATACTGGTGGCCTCTCACCTAATACAAATGGCTTATTTTGTATGTTTTCATGTCATCACATCTTGTTTTACTTCCAGGGCTATTTTGGAGCCCTAAACAATGTTTTTTTTAGCTTGCCACAATCAAATTGTAGACGGAGTTAGAGTTTGTTGGCATAATGTGTATCTCTCTAAAAGACCTTTCCAACAGGCTATCATACGCCTCAAATGAAGGTCGTATGAAAAATTTACGACCCCGGGAAGTTAAGGTACCAACTTACCCATAGGGGACCACATGAATTTTGGCATTTCACCTCCTAGGGTTAGGTTTTTGGATGTCTAGGGTTTTGGCATTCATGAGTAATATCAAAAAGGAATTTAGAGCCTCATTGTAATAATTCTTCTTAGACGAATGCATGTAACAACCATATCTCTTCTCAGAGATAGCTACCACCATTCAAGCAAGTGTTTTAGTTCTGTAGTTTTACAGTTTCAACCTATTTCATTTATTCAATAGAAGATATTGTTCACTAGATATTTGTGTTATTCTTCATATCTTCGTGTTTATTTTATTCACTTTGTTAATTAGTTCGTTCTACTCCTAAATTCAGATCAGTGGTACCATAGTGGTCTACTCTTCATTTATTTTTCTTCATGCATGTCCCCGGAAAGATCTGTGTACAAGAAGTTGGGACTCAAACCAATCGATTCGTTGCAAGATCGGTCGCGTCAAGCCCGACAAAAACCCATGGGAGTAAAAAATAAAGATGATGGAGCATGAGATCCTTTTAAAATGTTGCTCGAGGAAGCCCTTGCATGACAAAGGGACGAAATGATGGACAACTTTGCACATATCCTTCAACGACTGCCCATAGGAGAAGCATCTTCATCAAGCGGCCATGCAACCCCCTTCAAGGTACAGGTAAATTTTGATATTCCATTATTTGAAGGACTGATAGATGCAGATATTGTAGATAAATGGTTGAATCTACTCGAAGGGTATTTTTCGATACACAATTTTTCCGATAGGGAAAATATTACTTTTGCACTCCTCAAGGTCATCCCCCATGTTAAGGATTGGTGGAACACTTACTTTGAGCTAAGGGCCATAGAGGAATCTACAATAGTTGTGGTTTCCCCTACATGGGATTCCTTCCAGGATGCCATTAAAGAACATACTACCCTGTTGGAAGCTACGAGGACTAGTACACGAGATGGACCACCCTACGTCAAGAAAGGGACCAGACAATACTAGATTTCACCAATATTTTCCATACTCTAAGAATCAAATTGGGTATCAAAGACTCTGAGTGAAATATGGTGTTCAAATACCGTAGATGTTTGCATAGAGGTGAGAGTTTGGATATGAAAACTTATCACAGCCGAAGTAGGGAAAAGGTATCCCCCACCCACACAACAAGGGATAGAGAAAACATGGCCACTCTCAAGATAACCAGTCCAAGTCGCAACATAAGAAGGGAAATGAGAATACGAAGAAGGACACAGGAAAATGGCGCGAGTACCATAAAATCCCTTGGCACAACATTGAAGAATGTCGCTCCAAGCAATCACTCGTGGCCGAGATGAAGGTTTCCAAGTCAGAGGCCATTTCTGATTTCGAATAAAATCCCAAAGGAGGGAAGTGGATTATTGATGCTGGACCTAGTGCCACTATCGCTAACACCAAATTCTAGCCAAGCAAACAAAAAAAACAGAGGAAGGGGAACACCTCTTTCACTCACAGATGTGGGTAAAGGGGCTCCGCTTCATTTCATTGTTGATAGCGACAATCATAAGCACTTGATTTCAGCAGAGGTCATCAAGCGGCTGGACCTGCCAATGACACTGCAACCACAACCCTACACCATCAGATGACTTCACCAAGGAAGATATCTTTGTGGAAACCAACAATGTCGTCTGCCCTACGACCTCAAGCCTTTCAAAGATGAGGTATTGTGTGATATTTCTCCCCTTGAATTTTTTAATACTCTTTAGGACAACCATAATTTTGGAAGCATTATGTTGTGTATGAATCTATACCCCGCAGTGTTATTATTACTTTTGGTAGACAATTGTACATGATACCAAAGGTAGCACCACCTACCATTATTTCTTTAATCTCCGCTAAGAAATGCATTAAGGTCATTTCACAGACCAGGAAGTTCGTCTTCTTTGTGATCCGTGCTCACAATAAGTAGAAGGTCCTCGCCACATCCGTGGCCTCTACACAGAGCCTCTCTTTGCAGTAGAAGCAAATGGACATGATTATGGAAGAATACAAGGACATTTTTTCCTCACCCACTTGGGTGCCGACGCACTGCCAATTCAAGAATCCAATTGATCTGACCCCTGATGCACTGCTACCTAATGGACCAGTCTATCATTGCTCACTAATGGAAAATGACAAAATCAAGCATCATATCTAAGAGCTTCTTCAAAATGGGCACATCAAACCCAACTCCTCCCCTTGCGGAAGCCTGACTGTACTGGTGCAAAAGAAGGACGGGACTTGGTGACTCTGTATTGATTATAGAGCCTTAAACAAAATCACAATCAGGAATCGGTACCCAATTCCCAGGATTGATGACCTTCTTGACCCACTCAAGGGGGAAACATTTTTCAACAATATTGACCTAAAGTCTGGCTACCACCAGGTTCCCATCGAACCAAGTGATGTATGGAAGACAACCTTCAAATCTAAAGAAGGTCTCTTTGAATGGATGGTCATGCCCTTTGGATTAACAAATGCACCAACCACTTTCATGAGGTTGATGGATGATGTATTTAGGCCCTTCACCAAATATTTTGTGGTGGTATATTTGGATGACATCCTCATCTTCAACATAACTTGGGAGGAGCACATGCAACATATTCAACAGGTTTTGAGCACTCTGCGGCAACACAAGCTATATGCCAACTTAGAAAAATGCTCTTTGGCATGAACATGGTCTAATACTTGGGCTACATTGTTGATGAACATAGGGCACATGTGATGCAAACCCCCCTTCTCTCCTAAGGACCACGCGACCTCTCGGTCTAGGACCGATCAAGAAACTGAGTCTAATTGACTCTTTGGCCCTCAAGAACCTTAGATCCACTTTACAAGCCCTCTTTCCCTTAAAGCGCAGGTTATATGGAACCCACGACTTTCTCCTTAATGCCTTTAAGCTTCAACGTATTTAGACGCTAGCTCTCCTGGTTAAGCCCCTCCCTTTATGTGACTAAGGCTGTGACTAGTCGCCTAATGGAAAGGAACATTGTGACTTCGCGTATCGGGCCATTGCATGCGAGTCACTCTGACTCTCCTGACTTTTGAAATCCCGACAAGAGCCTAGCACATGCTATCCCCTCTATTCCCCTTTACCGATGTGACCCTTCGCTATGACCGTGGGCCAATCTTTCGAGCACTTTGCGATTTCACGTTTCGCGAGTTCGGACTTTGTGAATCATCTCCCTGGACAATCAATGGTCCATACCTCTCCTCGATCCAATGAATCAGATCAAATCACGATTTCACGTTTCGCGAGTTCTCAGAACTCTTACCTCTGATTTTCCCGAGTCACGAACTCCCGACAAGACCAAATCCACGGTTCAACTCCCTCCTTCGATCAATGGCTGTGATCAAATCGCGATTTCATGTTTCACGAGTTCTTGTAACTCTGCCTTTGACTTCTTTAAGTCACGAGTTAGAGAAATGTTGATCTCTCACCACGTGTCCTCCTTGATGATGGACAGTCTTGATGATTTCAGAATGATCAATGACCGTGATCTTTTCACGAGTTCACACTTTGTGAATCCTCACAACTCTACTCTTTGACCTTTCCACTCTGCGATTCAGCGAAATGATGATCTCTCGCCACGTGTCCTCCTTGAAAATGGACGGATCTGATGATTTCAAAGTTTCGTAAGTCTGATTCTATTGTACACTTTCAAAGGTTTATCGTTAGTGCACCTTAACTTGATCAGACGGCTGCGACCCTTTTGCACGCAGATCAGATGACTAAGATCCTTTCTCCAGATCTCAGATCAAACGACTGAGATATTTGATTTGTGCTTAGATCAGACGGCTGAGATATTTTCCTTTTCACTCACTCCTCATTGTTTGGACGTTGATCAGATGGTCCAAATATTTTCCCTTAAGATTACACTTTCTTCTAACTTAGAAGATTTTCGAAATATTTAAAGGCTTTGACCTTTATCCTTCCTAGGAGTCTGCTTCTTGGATATAATTCACACTTCTTGGAAAGTTCTACCCCTCCTGAGCTTGATTGCCTCAAATATTTTGATCTCCCAAGCACTTCCTGCTTTTCTGAGAAATTCGTCAAACTCAGATCCAAATATTCTTGAAAATAATTCTTTCCCACCTTCCTGGCATTCCTTTGGTCTCATCCTTCAACTTCTTTATGGATTCGCTTCAACTCTTCGTCAAATTCCAGACCTGTACTCTTTGCAACATATATTTACCCAATATTTGAGTTCTTGCGACGACTGTGCACACCTTGCGGCAGTTTCTTTACACTTCTTGCAGAGAAACCTTACACTGTTCCTCCTGAGCTTATGAATCGAGACAGACTCTGTCGACACACTCCTTGCAGACTGAATTCTAAATATGTGAACTTCTTGTAGCAGATTCTTACGCAATCTCCAGATTCTTGCGGACGACTGTGCACTACTTGCAACAGTCACCTTGCACTCCTTGCAAAGTAAATCTTATGCTATTTCTCCTGAGATTTACAAGTTGAAACAGACCCTGTCAACAAACTCTTTGTGAACTATTTGCACACCTTTCATCGGCTCACAAAGAAAAGCGATTTTAAAATTTATACAAGCATTTCAAAGCTACATGCACTCGTAGCAAGACTCATTCATTCTTGAAAAGATTAACAACAACAATAGGGAAATTGTAAACAATATTCACACCATACATTGGATCAATTTTACTCTGTTATATTCATTCAAAATAAAGAAAATGGTTATAGCTAAAATCAAAGAAACAAATATTGTTCACAAATTCCTACTTGCTCATAATTCTCGTAACCCTCCTTTAGGGTGTACAAAACCTCTCTTTATACAAAAGAAACAAACTAATTGCTACCTAATTGCAGTTACATCGAGACTAGGGTTAAACTCCCAGGTCACACGTGCTCATTTTTGTCTATGCACATGATCTTTCCTTTTTTTGTTTCTATCAGCTGGCAAAGATATGCAATACTAGCTCGCATTCTAGGTTCCAAATTGGTCCTCAAGTGCTAAGTTTTCTTGCCATGTGTACTTGCTGACGATGCTCCTGCATCAACATGTTTATCCAACTAAGATATAAGTCATCTATGATTGGCCAACCCCGACCACACTAACCGAGCTTCAAAGCTTATTGGGACTGGACAACTTCTACCGATGGTTCATGTTGGGATTCTCCCATATTGCATGGGCCCTCATCCAGGTGACCAAGGGTAGTGGCAGGGAAAATTTTGTGTGGGGGAAGAAACAACAATATGCATTCAATGATATGAAGCATCACTTGTGCTCAGCTATAGTACTCTCCTTTCTCGATCTGCAACAACCATTCAATATTGAGACTGATGCATTTGACTATGTTGTAGGCACAACTCTCACTCAACAAGATCATTTGGTGGCATACCATAGTAAGACACTCTCAGATACTGTATGGAAATACCCAACCTACGACAAGGAAATGTATTCCATTTTACAATCTTGTCTTCAATGGAAACATCACATTTTGCGAAAGAAGATGAACATCCACACTGATCACAAGCCTCTCCAGTTCATACAAACATAGGGGAAATTTCAAAATGACCACCATCAGAAGTGGTCCACCTACCTGCAACAGTTCCATATTAACATCAAGTATAAGACATGGTTCTCAAATCGTGTCGCTAACTGCCTCAATCGACCTCTCGTGGCTGCACTCACCACTTTACTCCATTCATGTGGACATGAGGCATCAGAGTAGCCCAAATTTATCAACAAGATTCATACTTCTCCACCACCTATCAACTCTTGGGTACAGGTGTGACTGTCACCAATTTTCACATTCAGGACGGACTATTATGCCATATGGGCCATCTCTATGTTCCCACAAGCGAGTGTGCAAAGATTATTTGGGAAGCCCACTACAATTAGATGGAAGGACATTTCGGCGTGGAGAAAACTATGGCCATTCAACAAGTATATCAGATATTGCACTACCTGTTTCATTGCCAAGCCAACCATCAAGAAGCAAGGCTTATACACCCCTCTTCCTACTCCCGAGAAGCCTTGGGAATTCATGTCAATGGATTACATGTCTGGCCTTCTATCCACCAAGAAAGGCAATGACTGCGTATTTATGTTCATTGATTGGTTTTCGAAGATGGCCATCCTCACAACCTGCAAGAACAATATAACAATGATATATACTACCAAGCTCTTCTTTGAATGAGTGTGGGTCCATTTTCGGATACCACAGACCATTATCTCTGATTGGGAAAACAGGTTCCTCAACACATTTTGGTTGATTCTATGGTCACTGCTGGATACCAAGCTCACTAAATCCACTGCTTTCCACCCCCAAATAGAAGGCTAAATAGAGGTTGTCAATCAGATGATTGTGCACATCCTGTGCATGTACAAATCTAATCATCCACCTACATGGGATGAGAGTCTCCCCTATGTTCAACACAGTTACAACATGGCTCTCCATAGATCCACCGACCATAGCCCATTCCATGTGGGGCTGGGATTCCAACCCTTTGGGTCCCATTGATGTTGCACTACCTCTTTCCACCACACAGATAAATTCTTCCCATGTTTAGTCTGAGATCGACAAAGCCACTAGATTGATTGAGAGGATTCAACACATCCACCAATAGGTCCAGGAGATTTTACAGAAATCCAATGCTAAGTACAAGCAACGCCATGATCAACACAGGGTACCACACCAGTTTCAGGTTGGCAACAAAGTATGGTTACATTTGCAGAAGGAGCATCTCACAGGGCCCCATCGGAAGCTATGCCCACTTCACTATGGGACTTACACTATCACCAAGGCTATGGGTAGTAATGCTTTTGAGCTCAACACTCCACCCTTCCTTGGCCTGCACCTAGTGTTCAATGTGGACCTCCTTTGGGCATATTTTCCACCATTATTGGACACCTCATATATCACATAAAAAATGACACCAACAAAGATCAACCCTGACTGCATGGAACAAGCATCCACTGATCAGATAGTGGACACACAGGTCAAGGGCACTCACTAGCAAAGGACCCAACTTTATTGGGTTGTCAAGGCAAGGCAACTCCTACACCAAGGCAAGTGGCTCACCCAGGGAAAAATCCAGCAGAAGTTTCATCACTGATGGGGGAACTCAATGCAATGGAGACCATTTCTTCCTAAGGGGGGAGGATTGATTCAGGTGGATATTGGTGGCCACCCACCTATTCCAACTGGCTCCTCTTGTTTGTTTTTAGTTCAACACGTTCTTATTTACTTCTTTGTAATTGTGGGTTCTACACTTCTGGGGCTTTCAGAAGCCCTAAACATATTCCAGGTGGATACTGGTGGCCCCTCACATAATCCAACCGGCTTATTTTGTATGTTTTCATGTCAACACATCTTGTTGTACTTCTAGGGCCATTTTGGAGCCATAAACAGTTTTTTTTTGGTTCACCACATTCAAATTGTAGACCGAGTCAGAGTTTGACGGTGTAATGTGTAGCTCTCTGAAATACCTTTCCAATGGGCTATCATGCACCAAAAGCGAAGGTCATATGAAAAATTTACGACCACGGGAAGTTGAGATGCCAACTTACCCATAGGGGCCCACATGAATTTTGGAGTTTCACCTCCTAGGGTTAGGTTTTTGGATGTCTAGGGTTTTGTCATTCATGAGTAATATCAAAAAATCCTCTAGATCCTCATTGTAATAATTCTTCTCAGACACATGCGCGTAGCATCCACATCTCTTCTCAGAGATAACTACCACCATTCGAGCAAGTGTTTCAGTTCTGCAGTTTTATAGTTCTAGCCTATTTCATTTATTCAATAGAAGACATTGTTCACTGGATACCTATGTTATTATTCATATATTTGTTTTTATTGTATTCAATCTGTTAATCGGTTCATTCCACTCCTAAATCCTGATCACTTGAACCATAAACAAGGCAGCAATACAATATACAATAGTTGCAGTAGCCAAGATCACAAGAAGAATAACCATGCACAATAACACAATAGTTTATCTTGGGAAAAACCTTCTCAATCAAGGGAAAAACCCAACAATCCTTTGCTATAGAGTCAATAGAAGATCCCCCACACCATAAACCCTAAAGCACACAAGAGGGTGATTCTTTGACCTAGAAACTTGTGCCTAAGAGAAGTGCACAATTCATCTATACACTTAGCTTGAGAGATGTTACAATGAAGTATGAGTGAGTGAGATCCACAATGGGAATCTACTCTTATTTATACAAGACCTATCACATCAAAAGTATGTGTCTATTGGCACAATAGGGATGACTTTTTCAATTGAATAATATAATCAATATTTACATAACATTAATTATTTTTTACATGGTGGGGCCGACTTGTACCCTTTACAACACAAATTAGGGTTACAACAAATATTAATCTCAGACAATATAGCAAGGGATCCACACATCCTCTAGTGCTCAAGCACTAGGGACACATCCACCTGTTCTTAGCCACATGGACGCCACTCTCAACAAATCAAATCAACTAAGTCCATAGGAGTACCATATGGAGAGCCATCTCAATTCGACTCAACTAAGTCCATAAGAGTCTGAAAAGAGACCATATCAAGTCTTCTCAACTCAGTCTAGAGGAGCATGACAAGAGACCACACATCATCTCAACTTAGTCCATAGGAGTATGACACACCCATCACATGGGCTCTCTCATAGACCATCTCAACTCAGTCCAGGGGAGAAGGACCTGGAGAATGTCTCATGAAGCTGCAATCAACAACACCATTCCGATACTCTACTAGTTATAAAATGAGTTTTCTTGAGCTAAATGATGGCATCATTTTTTTTTATCTTGTTGAATGGTAAAAATTGTAAGTTTGATGGCCTTGTGGCTTGGGAAATTTGAAGTAGAATTTTAATATCATATCCTGTCAATGGCCTTTTGTTTAATCTTGTTTATCAAAGGAGGACTATTATTAATGGGTTTTAAATTAAATTGGGGAAGAAGGCAAGTTGACCTTCTGTCTGAGTCTGTTTGTGCTAAGCCTAAAAAAGGATTGTCCAAGGATCAATTCCGTGAATACAGAGTCGGGACAGACTCTACATGACTATTCTGAACTTGTCCATCCCTTGAAATCCCTTTTCTTGTTATAGAATTTGTGTTCTATAGACGAAATGTGCTTTCCTCAACCCACTTTACCATGTGACTTCGGGCCTAACCAACTCTTGGTTAAGATTTTGAAGCGTGGCCTTCTGGGGCATGCAGAGGTCCCAAATGACCATAATCCTGAAACCACAGGCTTATTACCTTTCGTGTGGGATTTCCGACTTGAGCCCTCGAGCCAATAGGAGTTCCATATGATCAAGACCTTGTTACCCTTTGCTACACTCGAAAGGAGTTGATATTTTCAAGCTTCGGGACTTCATATGTATGGGGCTTCAGGATGTTTATACGTCACAACACTCAAATCCTACCGAAGGCAACCTACAGACATGGTCACCTGATGGTTTGGCTGACAATTGGTGGTTCCTTATCCATGACCGTGGATTCCACCTTCTCGTTAAACCCTGACCAAATTCTCAGCCACGAGTATTTTCTACACTATTGATCATGATCACAGATCAACGGTGTGATTCTTGTCTTTGACCTCTTATGAATCCAATAGTTGAAATGATACTCGAAGTATCTACTTGATCCGACGACTCGAGGGATTTCATGATTTCGCTACTTCACAAATTCACGACCCATACAAGATTGAATGCTTCTACCTCTCCGGAGCATTATCGGTCAAGGGGGTCATGAAGTAGTGAAGACCGCATGCTACTAGTCAATATTGCTTCTTATCCTATCCGTCCACTATTCCTGATCGAACAATTGAAAAGGATTCCAAAGGATCTTAGATTGAAGGTCTGTGTGACTTCAAGATTTCAGCCTTCGATATTTCGAGAGTGTGGGTTAGAGAACAACTAGACCATGAACCAAAGGCTGGAGTACAAAGTAAGGAGTTCTGAAACTTTGGAACTTAGGGACTCCAATTCTCCTGGAGAATTTGAGGGATAAAGGGTACGGTAAATGTCGAAGAATTGAATTGCTCAAATCCCCTTGCTGAAGTGTCAAGCCCCGATTGGATGGTCCTGTGCACACCATGGTGATGTGGCATGGATCGGTAGGTCCACGTGGCGCCATATGATTATATGCGAGTTAGGTGTGGGACCCTCTTCCCCCTTGCCATATCCAAAACATGTGTTAGGTGTGAACAAACCTCGTTTGTTATATCCAAGGATGGAGAGAGCTCCACCGTAGATGTTCGGAGTGGAAGGATCCCTCCAGACTTCTGATCCCCAGGGAAGTTTTAGACCTGTGCAAGAATGTCGAAGGGATGAAGGCCAATGCCAACGAATACTGGGAGATGTTCCCGTAAAACATGTTATTTATAGGGAGTGACGACCCAGGTCACGACCATGCTACATTAGATGGTACAAAAGAGGTGCATCTACGTGGATTCCATGTGGCGAAGGGGATTGCCATTGGCCAATGATGCCTTGAAAACTTCAGAAGGCCATAAATTTCAAACCAGAGCTTGATTTTGGACAAGGTTATAGTTGTTGGAAATATGTTAGCGAGCATAATGCATTGGTGTCCTCATTCAAAGTATTTAGGGAGTTATAGGAAAGCGAAAAATTACGCCCCATCCCTTTTGAAGAGTACATAGGGGGTCGGGTGTGTGAGAAAGTGGTACCAAAGAAGGCAACAACACTTAGCCTTCTTGGGATCATGAAAGAGAAGAAATAAATTTTAATAGAAAACCTTTGAGGGGTAGGGTACCCTACCCTACCCACCTGTAAGAGCTTATTTAAGATTTACTATTGAAAAGAGTGATACCTTCTGTTGTTTTTACATGTTTTAGATATGAACTGCATATTGATATTATATGTGGAATATTGAAGCTAATTTTATCTTACAAAAAATTCTCATGTTGTTCATAAAATTTGAGGATAGTTGACTAACAAAAAATGTTGTTATCAACACTCAAACAGTCAGTGGACAACAAGGAAACTATAGTGTAAATAATGGTGAAAGATCATGAATTTGCATAAATCTCACATAATACAAAAGAAGATTCCGATGAGAGGAGGGTGGTGGAAACCCCTCCAGATTTAGATGAAACTGTAACAAGCCTTATGAAATAATTACAAAGTTGTAAGGCAAACAATGAAAGACTGATGACAGAACATGAAAAATAAAGTGGAATTAATGTAGTCCATAGATAAAGGTCCTCATTACCCTGGGTAATCCGTTGCTGCCCTAAGGACTCTGAGGTGAGTCTCATCTCCTCCTGAATGAAATCATCCCAAAGTATCTCCCAGGTAGGCATATCCTCCTAGGAAACTATGCCTCAAACAAATGGACCCTATGGTTTGGTAAATATGTTTAAGGATGTCCTCACCATAAATCCTGGATCCAATATCTCTCTGACGGCTGCAAGATCATCTCTGATCTAAGTGAATCTGCCAAGGAAGGATGTAATCGACTCAAAATCGGGCATCTTAATTCTCCCGAGCCTGTCTTGCAGAACCATCTTCCAGTTCTGGTTTGGACTCTGGTAAAGCTAGCATAAGGAATCCCACATCTCAAATGCAAAGTCTTTACCAGTCAAATGTGGAATGACATGGTCTCTCACCCATCACAAATATTCCTTTTCTCCTTGTTGTTCTTCTTCCTGAACTCTTCCACCATGACGAGAGTAGTGACAAGAGGAAAAACAATGGGAGCCTCAACTATATCCCATAACTTGAGGTCCTCTAAGACAAAAATGATCCTGGTCTTCTAAGGGGACCAGTTGCTAGCTCCATCTAGCCTAACCTCTACTTGCATCTAGGACACCGACATGGTTGTCCAATAAATCTCACACTGATGCTAAAAAAACACAAGAGTACTGCCTCACTCCTGTCAACACAAGTGTGAAAAGAGCCAGTAACACCACAACCTCACTCCTAGCAGATATGTGTGAAAAGAGGTTGTAAAATACAACCTCACTCCTATCCACGCATGTGTGAAAAGAGGTTGTCCACAAGTGTCCAATATCATCTCTGAACTGTCCAACAAATCTTCCCACAAGATGTCCAAAAACTCTGCCAACAAGTTGTCCAAAAATCTTCCTTGAACTATCCAACAGGCACTAACCGAGAGCCACCTTCAAATCAGATTTTTTCTCACTGTTTTGGACTGTAAAATTTCTGTCCAAAAAAAACCAACATATCTGATTTTTACCCCTCGAAAACTTCCCTGAAAATGCTCAAAAATCAACAAGTCTAAGCCACCATTGGATCTGATACAATGTAGATTTTATGAGGTCCTATGAGGCTACCAAAACAGGTATGTCTTTGACCTATATTTGGCTCTAAGTTTCAATCTCTGTGACTGTCCTTTGCTATTTTTTTAGGACAACAAACAGTCAATTACTTTCTGCTCACAATTTTGATGGTTAAGTGTCCTTTTGAGGTGCCCTTGCAGGTGTTTGATTATCCCAATGTTAGCACATGCAATATACTAAAAAAAAAGAACACTACCTCCTAGATATTTAACACTTTAAATGTTTATTTTACACTTCTAAGCATGCATGAAATTGACACATATTGTTTTGGTCAACATGACCCTAGAAAACCCCCCCATGGGGAAGACCAGTTTGGAGTAGATGTATATAGAAGGCCTCAAAGAAAAATGTACAACACAGAAAACATATACAAGTGAAATTGGTACAATAGAAACCCTTCTGAGATGCCTTGGATTTCCTTGAAGACCTCCCTTCTAGCCTCTTTAAGTAAGGCACCCTTTGCCTTGGTGCGCCCTTCTTCCTTAGCTTTCCTTTGTCCCTTTTCCTTGTGCATTTGATTTAACCTTTTCTTTTCTTGATCTTTGAACCTTTCCTTGCCTTTGTATTTCCCTTGTAGAATCTCCCTCCTCTCAAGAATTCCTCCCACAAGTGATGGTGTGCCCCTCTCCTCAAGTGTGCCCCCTCGTCAAGCAAATTTCTTCAAGTAGTGCCCTCCTTCACCCTTGCTCCCTCTAAGATATAGAGTTGCACCTCTCCAAGGTGAATGAGCCTCCTCCAATAATGAGGAACCCTCCTCTAAAGGATGTGCACCCTACTCACAAGATGCACCTCTCCTCTAGCATATGCACCCCTCCTCCATAGAATGAAACCCTACACAAGATGCATTCACCCTCACTCACCTTAGCTCCCTCTACACCTCTAGAGTGAGCCTCTCCAAGATGAATGATCCTCCCACATGTTAGAAGAACAATCCTCAACTAGATGTGCGCTCTCCTCACAAGAATGTGCCCCTCCTCTAGCATATTTTCCCTTCCTCCTCTAGAATTAGCCCTCACAAAGATGATGACCAAGCTTCCATGAAAGACCTCTTCATGCAAGCTCAACCCAAGCTAGGGATTCTCCTTCACTCTTGACCTCATGCGCCCCTCTCCTCCTCAATATTTGTGCCCAAGAGCTCTCCTCCTCTTCTCTCAAGTGAAGAATGAATCTCTTCATTACTCTTTTTCCTCCTTTTGCCTCCTTTGGCCAAACCTTAAAACA
This sequence comes from Picea sitchensis, assembly GCA_010110895.2. Lineage (NCBI taxonomy): Eukaryota > Viridiplantae > Streptophyta > Pinopsida > Pinales > Pinaceae > Picea > Picea sitchensis. Next base: position 47,693 of record SNQJ01S0045012.1, read on the forward strand.
TCAATGGACTAGATCCAATAAAGCCAAGTCTAATCAATGGGTGATATATAATCCAAAAATCTCACTTAGGAAACCCACTTTCCTTAGTTTTCTTTATGTCCTTTAATTCACCCACAAAGTGAATTAAATGTCGCTTTAATGACTTAAGTGACATATTTCACTTTTGACTTAAATCTCCTAAGTCAAAGTGAAATTAGAATAAAAAAGTAAATTAACAAGGGTAATAGTTTCCCCCTTTGTGTTTAGAGACTCACAAACACAAGGGGACCACTTTCCAAGGTACCCAAATCTCAACAACATAAGTATGAGTGGCACCCAAGGTGGATGCATTAACTTTACTAATACGAAGAATGTGACAAATATACAACAAGGGATTCTAACCAAGTTTCATACAACTCTTTTACATCTATACAAATATCCAAGGCACAACTACCTACAGACACAATACTTGTAAACCTAACCCATACACAATTCATGGATCTACCTCCCATAGTTCCCTTTCCTCACATGCAATATTCTTAGTCTAGATATACCATGCTTTGGACACTTTCCAAGTTGTCTAAGTCCTCTGTGTAGACTACCTAAGACTTGGAAAGTGTCCAAGTCATTCTTTGTTCCAAAACCCAGACTTAGCCCATCACAAAACTCCTTTTCCAATTGATGAATGAAAGCTTGATGATGGATAAATTTGCACAATGGTCACATGCTCTTTATATAGGTGGAAGCTTCCTTGTCATTTCCTTCTTTTTAGTTTTACACCATACTCCATTCCCAAGTTGACCCAAACATGCAATCCACTCCATCCATCCCCTAAGTCTTGGGATTTTCAAACTCTTGGGTCCATTTCCAACCAGATTGTGTGCTCTTGCCCAAGGTGTCCCAAAGTCTCATGCATTTGATGGTTGCAACTATCCCACTTGATCAATGTATAATGCACTCCTTGCTTTTGGACTAAGGTGTTATGCCCATAATCCAAGGAACTACTTCTCAACATGCCAATGAACCAAGGAACTAGCATATGCGCCCCTCCTCCATAGAATGTGGCCCTACACAAGATACATGCTCCCTCACTCACCTTAGCTCCCTCTACACCTCTAGAGTGAGCCTCTCCTAGATGAATAAGACTCCCACAAGATAGAATAACACTTCTCAACTAGATGTGCACCCTCCTCACAAGAATGCGCCCCTCCTCTAGCATATGCGCTCTTCCTTCTCTAGAAGGCACCCTCACAAAGATGATGGCCAAGCCTCCATGAAAGAGCTCTTCATGCAAGCTCAACCTAAGCTAGGGATTCTCCTTCATTCTTGACCTCATGTGCCCCTCTCCTCCTCAAGATTTGAGACCAAGAGCTCTCCTCCTCTTCTCCTCTTCTCTCAAGTGAAGAATGAATCTCTTCATTACCCTTTTTACTCCTTTAGCCTCCTTTGGCCAAACCCTAAAAGATCAATGTCCTATATCCAATCTAGCCAAGTTTAATCAATGGGTGAGATCTAATCCAAAAATATCACTTAAGAAACCCACTTTCCTTAGTTTTCTTTATGTCCTTTAATTCACCCACAAAGTGAATTAAATGTCACTTTAATGACTTAAGTGACATATTTCACTATTGAGTTAAATCTCCTAAGTCAAAGTGAAATTAGAATCATAAAGTAAAGTAACACAGGTAATAGTCTCCCCCTTTGTGTTTAGAGACTCACAAACACAAGGGGACCACTTTCCAAGGTACCCAAATCTCAACAACATAAGTATGAGTGGCACCCAAGGTGGATGCATTAACTTTATTAATATTAAGAATGTGACAAATATACAACAAGGGAGTCTAGCCAAGTTGCATACAACTCTTTTACATCTATACAAATATCCAAGTCACAACTACCTACAAACACAATACTTGTAAACCTAACCCATACACAATTCATGGATCTACCTCCCATAGTTCCCTTTCCTCACATGCAATAGCCATAGTCTAGCTCTACCATGCCTTGGACACTTTCCAAGTTGTCTAAGTCCTCCGTGTAGACTACCTAAGACTTGGAAAGTGTCCAAGTCATTCTTTGTTCCAAAACATGGACTTAGCCCATCACAAAAATCCTTGTCCACTTGATGACTGAAAGCTTGATGATGGATAAATTTGCAAAATGGTCACATGATCTTTATATAGGTGGAAGCTTCCTTGCCATTCTTCTGAGTTTTACACCATACTCCATGCCCAAGTGGACCCAAACATGAAATCCAATCCATCCATCCCCCAAGTCTTGGGATTTTCAAACTCTTGGGTCCAATTCCAACCAGATTGTGTTCTCTTTCCCAAGGTGTCCCAAAGTCTCATGCATTTAATGGTTGCAACTGTCCCACTTGAACAATGTCTAATGCACTCCTTGCTTATGGACTAAGGTGTTATTCCCATAATCCAAGGAACTACTTCTCAACATGCCAATGAACCAAGGAACATCATTTCCAATCCATTATGTGGATTCTATAATAAACCCCAAATGAAAACCCTCATCTTGTTTCCATACTTACCCAAATTGCTCTTTCAAGCTCTTTGACATTCAAGCATGTCTTTCCATAATGAAAGAATACCCAAGGCATTCTTATTTGGGCTTGAAAATTTCCATTGCAACCATCTAAAGCCTACTAATAATCATCTCAATGAATGGGCAGGGGTTTCCATTTCTAGGTCCAAGGAAAGGGCCTTACATCCTCCCCGACTTAAAACTATTACTATCCTTGTCAACATACCGATGAACTCTATTGTTCTCCAAATTATATTACTTACACTGTCACATCCATGTGTAATTTACTCCTTCAACCACTTCGTAATGCCACTACCATAATCACCATGCAACTTCCATTACTAAAACTAGATGTTAAACATAAGTGCCTCTATCCAATCTGACCACACACTGCTTCTTAGATGTCCATTCCTTTGTTGTTGTTGCAACTCAACCTTCACTAAGAAATTCACTCAATTTTCCAATGTTGTTGTTGTTGTAAATTAACCTTCATTAAGAAGTCCACTCAACTATCCAACACTGTTATTGTTGTTGCAACCCAACCTTCACCAAGAAGTTCACTCAACTATTTTACAATGTTGTTGTTGTTGTTGTTGCAACTCAACCTTCACTAATAAGGTCATAGTTATTTATTACTTTGTCCAATCCACCATGCTTCTTTTCACTCATTCCTCTTAAGTATTGACTTGATTGGGTATATAATCCAATCCTCTCATCCAAACAATGAGAATATACTTCTTCATGCTCAAAACAATTAGTTCCATGTACACTTTAGTATGTTGTACAACTTTGTTTAACAAATGAAAGGTCTCCACCCCTTCCTTGAAATTTTCAAGTCAACTATTTCAACTCAACAAAGTTTTCCAAGGAACTAACTCCATGGCACCTTCATGCTCACTGTCCTGCTCTTAGGTAGCAAGCCACCTAAAATGACCTCAATGTTAAAAGAGGACGAATATCATGGAATATTTCCATCACAGGTTCCATCATCATGATTAAACAAGCTTCCTCCCTTGTCCAACTCTTTAGAAATATTATCATACTTGTGCCTTCTGCCCAAGCATCTAGTGATGGCCCTATAATCATCCTCCTCCTCATGTTATATTCAACTATATTTTTTAGAGTCATGTCTCACAAGTTCTTCCAACAGATAGGGTGGAAATTGGTAGGATTCACCCAAAACTGCCTTACAAAAATCTATGAACTCCCAAACCACCTTTATCAACCCTCTTCCTTTAGTGAAGTATGTTGAAACATGCACTACTTCCACAATCACTAAAGGTTCCTCTGCCTCATTTTCCTTATTTTTTCTCCTCTTGGATTAACCCCTAACAAACTTACTCAACCCATTCTTCTAAACAAGAAGTTGAGTGACCTCTGAGATCATTGTCTCTAAGTCCTATGGTCCATATGAAATGATGTTAACAATGCCCTCAAATTTCCAACCTTTAACATGATGAAGTGTGTCTATTAAAGGATCAGATTCACACCAACCCTTCCTTCAACTGATCCAACATCTTACAACTAAGTTTTTTCTTGAATGAGTGCCTACGTGCACTACTTAGAACCAATACTTAGGTCATTTTCCACTGAAAACTTGGCATCTGTTTAAATTTCCTTCTCCAATGCACCATTCAAGGTGTTGCAGGATGCACCTTAGTGAGTTCCTTTTTCATGGAATTATGCAACCACTGTTGGTACAAGCTTAATCCTACCTCCAATGTCCTACCTCTAATTCACCTAAAGCACAACTGATCAAACTTTACTAATACTCTCTTCACCAAAGTCTCCAATGTTTCCAACCTTCTCAATGAGTGGATAACACTATCCTAAAGACCCAAGGTTCCTTTACCTAAAAAAAACTCTTATTTCTATTGTGTGACAACCCAAGCCCTGTCTACAAGCTCACTAGTTTCCTCAATCAACTTCACAACTGATATTCTTGGTACCATTCCCAACTTCCTTTTAGTCATCGTAGGCACACCACAAGTCTTGGCCCGATCCAAGCACATCAAAAAATTATCATGAGGCATGAGAATTGCTTTGGCAAGATAGAGGAATCCCTATCCCAAGATGACTCTGTGGTCATTGAATGGAACCATCATCAAGTCTAAAATTTCAAACCATTCACCAACCTTTAAAGGTGCATAATGAAATACTCTTAATCTTGGTTTCACTATTGAGTTCACCACCTTGAACGAGGCCATGTTGTTGTCATGATTATAGTGAAGTCCTTTAACATTTTGTCCACTTACAAATATGTGGGTTGCACTAGTGTCTACCAACACTGCCACCTTCAACCCACTCATTGTTTCATTCACAAAACAAAGGCCATTCCTTCCTTCACCTTGAAAATCATGTTCTTGACCTCCTATCACAAACTTGCGCCAACATGTTGTCAAGGAGAAAAAAACATCCAAGTCTGCCTTTGAAGTTTTCTACCCATGGAATTCTTCCAAATATTTGAACTTTCCCTTCAAAGTACAATCTATGGAAAAATGGCTATGGTAACAAAGGAAACAAGCAACATTCTTACCTCTATACTTAGGAATTTTTTTTTGATTCCTCGCTCCAATGTCGTCGTCATCTTGGGAATCCTCCCCCCTAAATGATCCCAACTCAGGTTGCAATTGCACCTCTTCTTGGCTTGTAATGGTTTGCAACCTCTAATTTAAAGTTTCATCCCACACATTTGACTACTAGAATACCTCCATCTACTCTTGGATCAACTCTCCCAACCTCTTTGTTGTGGCTTTCATCCTTGTCATCCAAGACACTTCTTATGCACCATCCATGTTGCAACAAAGGCATGTCCAAAGAATACACCAAAGTCTTCAAGACTAATTTTCACCCTGTATGTTTCCAAATCCATGGAACCAAGCACATGTTCCAAGAATTCTTCCTTCACCTAAAGTTATACTACAAGTCTTCCACTGTTGCACTTTGGAGAAACTATCTTTCAAGACAATGGAAAGGAAGATCTTCCACAAGCTCCACTTGGTACACACAATCCTGAAAACAAAACAAAAAAGACTCATTAGTTTTATATGGAATGATTCATCCAAGCTAGTTGTTGGACCAAGGTACAAATATTCTCTAGTTCACTACATCGTCTTTAAGTCATCCTTGCGACCACTTGTTAGATTTGTCTAAAATCCCTCCTATTCCTTCCCATCCCATCAAAACATTGTTAAGAGCACCCAAAATAGTTTTGAAATCAAATTTCTCTAGAATTTTCACTTTAATACCACCTTTCCTATAGAAAGGGGATTAAGAGTATGCTCTAATATCACCTATCATGGACTTGCAGTCTTGCTTGAATTTGCTAGACTACCTTGCCTTGGCCATAAGGGGTTTACCAACTTGCACCTAGTACAACTAGATTATGCCTCTTCACTTAAGGTCTTTCCCATAACTATGCCTTAAACTACAACTTGTTAGATCTATATTTAACTTCAATAGAACTAAGTTCTCTAACAATAGGCACATGTCCAATCATGGCCTTAAATCATCCCAACTATACTTTAACACTTATCCAATACTCATCAATGCAATGAAAGGAACACTAACATCCAACAAGCATATAAAGACCATAAAAAAAAAAGTTTGGGTTGCACCCAAGGTGGATGCTTTAACTTTATTAATATAAATTATGTTACAAAGATACAACAAGGGAGTCCAACCAAGTTACTTGCGAATATTTCACATACATACACTTATATGAGGTGCAACTGCCTACAACCACAATAATGGTAAATATAACCCCCAAAGCATTCATGGATATACCTCCTACAATTCCATTTCCTCATATGAAACAATCTTAGTCTATATCTGCCATGCCTTAGAAATTTTACACATTGTCTAAGTCCTTTGTACAGACCACCTAAGACTCAACCGGTTTCCAAATCATTCTTTGTGCCAAAACCCAAACTTAACACATCAAAAAATTCCTTGTCCATTTGATGAATGTTTGATGATGAATGACTTTGCACAATGATAATGTCCTCTTTATATAGGTGGAAGGTGCCTTGTAATTCCTTATTCTAAGGTGACTTACACATACTCCATGCCCAAGTGAACCCAAATGTACAACCCATTCCATCCATCTACCAAGTCCTTTAATGTTATGCCCCTTGGGTCCACGCCCAAATGGATTGTGTGTTCCTACCTAAGGCGTCCTAAAGTCTCATGTGCTCAATAGTTGCAACCATCCCATTTAAACAATTCTGTGTGCTCCACATCAAGCTAAGTCGATGTCTATGCAACTTGCAACGCACATCCAATTGAACTATGAAGTCCTACTCGTAGACTAACACACTATGCTGACAAGCCAAGGTACTACTTCCCAACTCCCCATGAACCAAGGAGCATTGTGTCCAAGCCATCATGCAACTTCTATATGAAACCAAATGGAAAATATCATCTTGCGACCATACTTAGCCAAATCACTTTGCCAAGCTCTTCGACACTTAGGCATGCCTTGCCATTATGCAAGACTACCCAAGCCATGCTTGTTCAAAGTTGCAACCAATCGTTGCAACCAATCGAAGCTTACTGATGACCATACCAATGAACATGTAGGCATGCCCATTTCTATCACCAAGGCAAGGGCCTTACAATTATGGTGTCCCAAATAGGTGTTGTACTATCCCCACAAAAAGTAGCCATACCAACATGCATAAGATCAGTAATAAAATTTGAAGGGCTAGTCT